>MJUU01027757.1:27158-43712 GCA_002080025.1 Modiolus philippinarum
AAAAAACATGGCCGCCAGCGCGGAACTTAGGTTTAACATTGGACCCTATGGGAAAAATCACATTTTCATCTTCTGCTCTGAAATCACTGAAGCAAATTCAACCAAACTTTACAGGAATGATGTACAAAAGGTCCTTTACAAAGAATGCTCATTTCGTTAAGAACCGATAAAAAACATGGCCGCCAGCGCGGAACTTAGGTTTAACATTGGACTCTATGGGAAAATCACATAATCATCTTCTCCTCTGAAACCACCGAAGCAAATTCAACCAAACTTTACAGGAATGATGTATGGAAGGTCCTTTACAATGATTGCTCATTTCGTTCCGATCCGACTAAAAACATGGCCGCCAGCGCGGAACTTAGGTTTAACATTGGACCCTATGGGAAAAATCACATTTTCATCTTCTGCTCTGAAATCACTGAAGCAAATTCAACCAAACTTTACAGGAATGATGTACTAAAAGTCCTTAACAATGATTGCTCATTTCCTTCTGATCTGATGAAAAACATTGCCACCAGCGCAGAACTTAAGTTTTACATTCGACCCTATGGGGAAAATCACATTTTCATCTCTGCTCTGAAACCACTGTAGCAAATTCAACCAAACTTTACAGGAATGATGTACTAAAGGTCCTTAATAATGACTGCTCATTTCATTCCGATCCTACAAAAAACATGGCAGCCAGCACGGAACATGGTTAAACATTGGACCCTATGGGAAAATTCACATTTTCTTCTTCCTTTCTGAAACCACTGAAGCAAATGCAACCAAACTTTACAGGAATGGTGTGCTAAAGGTCCTTAACAAAGATTGCTCATTTCGTTCCGATCCGATTAAAAACATGGCCGCCAGCGCAGAACTTAGGTTTAACATTGGACATATGGAAAAATTCACATATTCTTCTTCTCCTCTGAAACCGCTGAAGCAAATTCAACCGAACTTTACAGGAATGATGTACTAAAGGTCCTGAACAAAGATTGCTCATTTTGTTCTGATCTGATAAAAAACATGGCCGCCAGCACGGAAGATAGTTTAACATTGGCCCTATGGGAAATTCACATTTTCATCTTCTCCTCTGAAACAACAAAGCAAATTCAACCAAACAGGAATGATGTATGTAAGGTCCTTTACAAGGATTGCTCATTTCGTTCCGATCCGATAAAAAACGTGGCCGCCAGGGCGGAACTTAGGTTTAACATTGGACCCTATGGGAAAATTCGCATTTTCTTCTTCTCCTCTGAAACCACTGAAGCAAATGCAACCAAACTTTACAGGAATGATGAACTGAAGGTCCTTTACAAAGATTGCTCATTTCATTCTGATCCAATGAAAAACATGGCCGCCAGCACAGAACAAAGTTTATTTTGGCCCTATGGGAAATTCACATAAAAAGCATGGCCACAATACAGAACATCGAAAAATCCTGCTGTTCAGCATTTTGTCAGGTGAGCGATACAGGCCCAGTGTCTGAGCCTCTAGTTCATCTACGTAAGCGACATGCTTCTCAACGAGAAAATGTGACTTCTGATTCAGAGTCGATCTTGTGTCGGGTGTTTGGGGTCCATTTATTAGAACCCTTCATATTCAGTGGTAAAAGCTTCTCGGAAAGATCTATAGAGCTAAGCTGTGGATCTTTTTTGATGTATCTCTTGGATTTTTAAAACCTACAATGAGATGTGCACTGAAACTGATGCACTGTGACGTTTTCCGTTAAAAAATAAATTCTACACGATGTATATCACTCTGATGTTCTGATGATAACTCATCTCTGTGAACAGGGAGGCAATTTGGTCTTCGGTTTCTGGCATTAAATTGCCAATGATGACCAAGTGTCTTTTGTTTTGGTTTAATAAATCCAAATTTGGTAATCCCTCGTTAAAACTATTTATACGGTGTCTTATAAGGACTGAAATTCTCCAAAATACAAAAGTATATGTTGAGCAGGAACAGACATTATGCAGCAAATGTTAATCCCAAGATGTTTCAAGAAATACGATTTTCCACTTTTGGTCGGACCGGCAATGACACTACTAGACTGGTGAATCCATGACATTGAAATGATCAGAATCAGGACATCAACATTTGTCCGGATTGTCTGTTGACTTGATCCAGAATATCTTTTCCTCATTATAATTGAGGTTTTAAATGGGTTCATCATTTTGTCATTCTGATAGGACAATAGTTTAAGTCTGTCAGTAAACTGTGAAATAGCATGGTGTATATCTTTTGTGTTGTATAGTTCAGTTTCACTTCTAAATGGTCGTAATTAAACTTAAGAAAAATTTCATTAATACAGTTTTTTGCAGTGTCGATATAGGTGAGTGGTGGTGGGGTTTGGTGGGTTGTTATGTTATTGTGGTGGTGATGGTAGTGGTGTGATGAACGGTTAGTGATGTTTTGGTGGTGGTGTTTACTAGTTCTGTATACTAGAGAATATAACTGCTTTTGCTAGCAGTGTATATCAAGAAATATCAATGGTGATTGCGATGATAGGATGGCTTTAGGGTGATAAGAGTAGTGGTGGTGGTGTATACTGGTGAATAGGCTGGCGGTGGTGAATATTGGGGAAAATCGCTGATGTTGGTGTATTGGTAGGGATGGAAATGGCTATTGTTCAGCAGGATGATATATACGAATATGACCTCTGAAATCTGCAGGCCAACTGTAGCGGCAAAGAACATACACGTGTGCTTCGCGTCGAATGACTGACGACTGACAAATAAACAACCATCTCCTTTTAAAGTGTCTTTAAAACATCTGTATTTCTCTAACCTTATGCCTTCCTGTCCAAAAGAATGGGCTCTATTATTTTTTTTCTGTCTTCCTTTTTAGCTCACCTGGTTATGCAAGGGTGAGCTTTTGCCATCACTTGGCGTCCGTAGTCCGTCGTAAACTTTGCATTTAAAGATCTTCTCCTCTGAAGCCACTGGGCCAATTGGAACCAAATTTGGTCACAATAGTCCTTGGGTGGTCCCCTTCAAAATTGTATCCGGCAGGTCCGTACCTCATCAAAGATCGCCGCTAGTAGGGAACATAGATTTAAAATTGTACCCTATAGGAAAACACATTCAAATATCTTCTTCTCAGAAACTGCCAGTTCAATTAGAACAAAACTTAGTCACAATGGTCCTAAGATGGTCCCTTACAAAAAAAGTTTCCAGCAGGTCCGTACCTCATCCAAAATGGCCGCTTGCGGTGAACATAGTTTTAACTTTGGACCTACGGGAAAACACATTCAAAGATCTTCTCATAAACTTCTAGTCCAATTAGCACCAAACTTGGTCACTTTGGTCCTTTGATGACCCCTTCCAAAAAAGGTATCCCGCAGGTCGGTACCTCATCCAAGACGGCCGCCAGCATGGAACATAATTTTAACATTGGATCCTATGTAAAACGAATTCAAAGATCTTCTCAGAAACTAAAAGTCCAGTTTGAACCAAAATTAGTCACAATGTTCCTTAATTGGTCCCTTCCAAAAAAGGTATCGCACAGGTCCATACCTCATCCAAGATGGCCACTAGCGGGGAAATAGTGTTAACATTGGACATATGGAAAATGCATTCAAAGACCTTCGTCTCAGAAACTACTAGTCCAATTAGAACCAAACTTAGTCACAGTGGTCCTTAGATGGTCTCTTCCAAAAATGTATCTGGCAGGCGTGTACCTCATTCAAGATGGCCGCCAGCCGGGAACGTAGGTTTAACATTGGACTCTATCGAAAACACGTTCCAAGATCTTCTCATAAACCACTATTCCAATAGAATTCAAACCTGCACAATGGTCCTTAGATGGTCTCATCCAAAAAAAGGTATCCGGCAGGTCTGTACATCATCCAAGATGGCTGCCAACGGGGAACATAGTTTTTACATTACAACCTATGGAAAAGACATTCAAAGGAACTAATACCGGTGGTCAATTAATATCAAACTTAGCCACAATGGTCCTTGGATGGTCCCATCCAAAATGGGTATCTGGCAGGTCAGTACTTCATCGAGAATGGCTGCCGGCGTGGAACTTAGTTTTAAGATTTTAAGGGGAACCCTGTCTAAATTTTTATTTGATTGTGGTCAGATGGATCAGAAAACTGAAATTTAAGATAAGAATTCTGCTTGATATTTTATTTATGATTTCAGCAATATGTATAAAATAAATAACAAGGGGCCCCTGCCCAAAATTTTTTTTAAAAGGGGGACTCTGAATGTTTAATTTCAGCAAAATGTATAACCTTGATTATAAGGGGAACCCCTGCCCAATTTTTATGCCCCCGCGACGATAAGTCGAGGCATATTGTTTTACCCCTGTACGTCCGTACGTCCGTCTTCCGTCCGTCCGTCCATGGGGGGTACATGGTTTGTCTGCGCAACTCCTCCTACAGTTTTTATGCTAAAAAGTTTTTATTTTGCAGATCATTTGTACATATATTGAAGATGTGGATGTGATAGGGATTTTGATTTTGGTGCATTTTGGCCAAAAATATACATTGTTGAACGTCGTTTTTGGTGATTTTTCATAGAGGGTGCATAGTTTGTCCGCGCAACTCCTCCTACAGTTTTAATGCTACGAAGTTTTTATTTTGCAGATCATTTGTACCTATATTGAAGATGTGCATTTGGTAAGGATTTTGATTTTTGTCAATTTTTGTCAAAATTATACATTGTTGAACGTCATTTTCTAGTGATTTAGTAATAGAGGGTACATAGTTTGTCTGCGCAACTCCTACAGTTTTGATGCTAGAAAATATTTATTTTGCAGATCTTTTGTACCTATATTGAAGATGTGCATGTGGTAAGGATTTTGATTTTGGTTGGTTTTTGTCAAAATTATACATTGTTGAACTTAGTCATTTTTTGGTGATTTAGTAATAGAGGGTACATAGTTCGTCCGCGCAACTCCTCCTACAGTTTTTATGCTAGGAAGTTAACTTGTACTTATATTGAAGATGTGCATGTGGGATGGATTTTGATTTTGATGCATTTTTGAAAAAAAAACACATTGTTGAACTTAGTCATTTATTGGGTGAATTATTAGTAGACACAGTAGTACACAGATTGTCCGCACAACTCGTCCTACAGTTTTGATGCTAGGAAACTTTTTATTTTCAGTTCATTTGTACCTATATTGAAGATGTTCATGTGGTATGTATTTTGATTTCGGTTCTTTTTTTCAAAAATATACATTGTTAAACCTTTAACATGTTTAATTTTTTGGTGATTTAGTAATAGAGGGTACATACTAGTAGTTTATCTGTGCAACCTAGAATAACATGTGTTTAGCGGGGGCATCATATGTGTCTTACAGACACAAATATTACTGAAAAAGTCCCAATTTGATTCAACCTTGCGCGGGGGCATGTCATCCTCTAGTTTTAATTTGTGTTCTGTTATGGGTTCTAATGGATGATGGAGCTTTAAGTTGTAATGGGAAGCAAACAAGAAAACAGAGATTTTAGTAAGAGTATTCTGCTAAATTTTATGTTTTGTTTTCAGAAATATAGAAACACTAGTTAATAAGGATAACCCCCGCCGGAATATTTTAAAGGGGCTTGTAATGTATTGATTTCGGCAAAAATTATTACCTAGATTATGAGGGAAACCCCTACCAAAATTATCTATGAAATGTGGTCTGAAATTGGTCTAAATGGATAACACATTCGAACACATTTAAAGATCCTTTCTGAAACAACTTGTCAAATAAGAACACAGTGGTACTTTGACGATACCTTCCAATAAAGTATCCGGGAGGACCACACCTCATCCAATTTGGCTCAAGATAGTTTTATTAGATTCCATTAAAAGAGTAAAGTCTCTGAAACCACTAATCAAATTGGAACTAAACTTGATCACAAAAGTCCTCCGGTGGCCCCTTCAAATTTGCATTCGGCATGTCTTCATCCAATCTAAGGTGGCCTCTAGCAGGGAAAATAGTTTAGTCATTGTTGTCTGTGTTCTCACTTTGGCCGTGTCTTTGGACTTCGATTTTTGTAAATTTCACTCCTTTGTTCCTTCGGTATTCTGCTGCCGTTGTTTAACATTTGACCCTATAGGAAATGCCTTTTATCTATATCATCCATGGTCCAGGTGAGCGATACAGACTCATGAGAGCCTCTTGTTATAAGTAGTATTTTCTCTGATATCTATTTTTCAAATTTTGTTGTTTTTCGAATTTTGTGATAAGGAAACAGCTAGCCGACTTTTGTAAGAAGTGGGTTGTTCATAGTTTCCACACGTTTATTAATGCAACAGTTGGAAAACTTACCTTTCAAAGTTCATTTCTCCGGCGGTATTTTAGACGCTCTATCGGCTAACACTCGTCTCTGTTGATAGAAGTAGAAGAAGCGTCTACTGTTCTAAAACGCGGATGATGTCAGTAAAGGAACTCTTTGTCGGCAGCATATCTATATATTTATCTTTTGTCACGTTGTTTGTTATTAGGGCCCCGCATCGAGATGCGGGTGCCCTATAGTTTTCACTTTGTCCGTCTGTCTGTCCGTCTGTCAACAATTTTTTCCGTCACAGATTTCTTGGCTTCTATATGTGGGAATTATTTGAAATTTGGCCTGAAGCTTGGAAATGATGAGTTGTATCGTGTAAGCAATTTTCAAGTTTGTCGGGTGNCAGTAGTTTCAGAGGAGAAGATTTTTGAAGAAAAGTTTACGACAGACGGACGGACGGACGGACGACGGACGACGGACGCCAAGTGATGGCAAAAGCTCACCCTGGCTTTAGCCAGGTGAGCTAAAGACATAATCAAAGAAAAAAGAATATGTCCTTTATGCAATAAATCTGTAGGGGATGAATAAAATGTTTTATTTATTTGTGACAATGATAATATAGTTAAAGAAAGGGAGAGACTCCTTCCAGAATACTATACAAAGTACCCCAATGTTCATAAAATGAAAGGGTTATTGAATGTAGAACTATATAAACGCCTTTTGATTTTTGTAAAGAAGATTGAATTGATGTTTTAAAAGTTATTATGTGTATATGAATAAGTTTATAAATTCATGAAATTGTTGTAATGTTATATGACTCTGTTTTGTACATATAATTCATTATTATTTTATATTGTTCTGCTCATGTCACATACTTGTTATGTCTGAGTGTAAATTAATAATAAACTTGTTAAACTTGTTGTATTACATTTGCAATTCAAAAGATCATTTATGGTACCTCCCTTGATGGCCATCTCAGATACGGTATGAACATAAAAATCATAAACTTTGAAGGGGACCACCAATGGACAATTGAGACCAAGTTTGGTTCCAATTGGCTAAGTAGTTTCAGAGAAGAAGATCTTTGAATGCATTTCATATAGGGTCCTTATGTTAAACTATGTTGGAAGAGGTATCAACATAAAAATCACAAACTTTAAAGTGGACCACCAATGGACTATTGTGACCAAGTTTGGTTCCAATTGGCTCAGTACTTTCAGAGGAAAATATCTTTCAATGCATTTCCCATAGGGTCCCTATTAGAATATAAAATGTATAAAAACCGTGAAAATTCAAAGAAAGAGGGGCTTTAACTCCAATATGGGTTGTCAGATTTTCTTCAAAATTGTAGAACATGTAGATATTATTATGCTGACCATTTTTGTAATTTAACTTTAACCTCTATCTTCTATCATTTTCAATATACAAGATGACGTGAGCTAAAACGTTATCAAAGATCAAAAAGTATTTTCCAATGCTATGCAGGGGTAATTATTCAGCTCTGCCAACCAAAAATGCTTATTTGCACATGTACATTTAAATTAGATTTTGTGACATGTTTAATTGTATTCGTGGGACGTAAGAGATGTTTTCTTATAGGGGTCCCATCTGGTGAATATTTCATTTATAATGTGCAAATACCTTTGGTTTCTTGCAAATTTTGTGGGTTAAGAAGTATTTTTTTTAATTCTTCATAGGATAAACTGTTGTCATTATTTTCCCTAATTTCCTTGAAACACAAAATGTATTTATTAGCCATTTTACAGATCCAGAACAGGACTAGTGTGTAATTTTATTTAAAATATAAAATTCTTCCTAATTAGTACACCATGTAATTTGTTGATGAATTACAATTTTGCCAACCCATACTTGCCAACTGACCCGCTTTTGGCGGGTGTGACCCGCCAAATTGCCATGACCCGCCAGGTATAATCACCCGCCTCGGGTCATCATTTTCACCTGACAATGAGAAAGCATCCCCAAATGACCTGCCATAACACAATTTCTAAGATTAAGAGCAAACAGCGTCTTCAATTTTCCTTTAAGAGTTGAGACAAAGTAAAAATTTAACTGAACAGAAAACACCAAATGGTCCAAACACAGTAAACAACTGATTTATTTCACCGAAAACATTAAACAGCCCACTGAAAATGCCCAAAGCACATTGACAGAAAAGGTCTTTTCCTCCTCATATATGGTAGTAAATGGCACAGAACTATTGCAAAGAATCCTTCAACAGGTGCATGGCTTGGCGCGATATGACCTGCCACCACATACCTGAATGTTGGGTCATAACCTGCCACAACAGAATTTGAGGTTGGCAAGTATGCCAACCATTTTGTGATGTCAGTGATTGGATTAGATGAGTACAGTTAGGTTGTCTGATGTTGACATAATCATGATAATGGGAGCAAAACTGAGTTTTAATCTGGAGGAAATAACAGATACCGTAGATGGATTTGGTGTTTTAGGAGGTTTTGGCACTATAACAACAATAACCACAAATGGCTGAAAATTGTTGTGAAATAACAATGATGGTCAAATCACATGACACTGGTGGGGATCGAACCCACGACATTGAGATCTAAAGGTAGCGCTCTAACCAATTGAGCCAAAGAAGATCTTCCCTAACTCAACGAGTTAGGCTACCCTTATATCTCAGTTTCACTACACCCCTCCCCTTTTCTCTTTTGGGGAGTGTGACCATCATGCGGAGTATCACAGGTTCTTACTCCTGGAAACATCCTGATGACAAGTGGCTCACTCACCGAGTGGAATGTGACCTCACTCGGAACCTCTCTGCCTTCATTTCTCAACTATTTACATATAAACATCAACACTGTCACCTCGGGTGACTGAACTGGCAGATTTCCACCTCATGATACCCAGGTTCCATCAGTAGTGAGGTAGGTACGACGTGAAAATCTTGTCAGTCGGCGCCCTGCGCATATTGCACGGTTTCATACAATCTGCGCTCCCATCTTGCATTTTTGCAGTATTGTGCCCGGCCGCAGATTTCAAGTATTTGGGCGCAGATTGCAAGTATTGGGGCGCAAATTGCAAGTATTGGGGCACACATTGACATTTTTGAGAGGCAGAGTGCTAGCACATGAGTGCTAGACATAAGTATTGTCAGATTGCAAGTATTGAAAGGCAGATTGCAACTGTAATTGCTGCTCTAACCTACTAGTATTTTACGTATACACGTGCATTATAATAATATACTTGTAAACAGGCAGTAGAGAGGACAAACACTGCATGGCTGTTATCACTAGTCTTGTCTGTCGATTTATATAAAAAGTGAATGAAATAACCCTTAACTTTTCTCTTGATTTAACCCTAAAACCTTCCCTGGCTATTACCATGACATTTCACTGACTTTAACCCTAACCCTTTCCCTAAATTCAACCCTAACCGTTTCCCTTAATTCAACCCTTACCCTTCCCTTAATTCAATCCTAACCCTTTCCCTTAGTTCAACCCTAACCCTTTCCCTTAATTCTACCCTAACTGTTTACTTAAATATAATCCTAACATTTTCCCTGACTACAACCCTTACCCTCTCCCTGACTATAACCCTAACCCTTTCTTTGAATATAACCCTAATCCTTTGCATGATTTCAAGTTCAATTAATATAACCTATGCGCAGTATGATGCAATATGCGTCCCTGAATATGCAATTTGCGCCCCTTAATATGCAATCTGCGCCCAGAACTTTGCAATCTGCACCCCAAAATGTGCAATCTACGCTCCGTTCCATGCAATCTGCGCCCAGACACAATCCAGTATATTTCATGCAGTTTGTGCTTTATGGTCGCAGAATGCATAAAACTTCACGATCTGCGGAGGGCGCAGATTGACAAAAATCATACGGTTGACCTATATACAGTAGTAAGTGCTCGCAGAGCCAATTTTGTGAAATAACAATGATGGTCAAAACACACGACACTGGTGGGGATCAAACCCACGACGTCGAGATCTAAAGGCAGCGCTCTAACCAATTGAGCCAAAGAAGATCTTCCCTAACTCAACGAGTGAGGCTACCTTTATATCTCAGTTTTACTACAAAATTTTGATGCAGAGGCTGAGTGTATTTTTGTAGATGTTATGGCTGCACTTACCAGATAACAAAGTGTATATAGAAATAAAGTCAATTTATGACAACTGTATGATGTTCGTGCACAAAGAGGCTGTTTCTTGCTCTTAACAGATTTATATTTTCCTTTTTGTGACCTTGTTTGGTCCGCCATGCTGCATTGTTTGTGTTGTTACGGTCATGTGATAAGATCCTACGTCGTAAAAAGTCACGTGATGGTGATATCTGAATACCGTTGAACTTTCACCATCGCCCACTCTATCTCGGTCCATTTTTGCGTTGATTGAATTTGCGACGGGAATACGGCAGAAATATGATCTGGAAATTAATTTCGATAAGTGTTCTATTAACATTAGTCTGTGGTAAGATACATGATTGATATTTATTTAATACCTCGAGAAGTTTTATTTCATTTTATTTTTATTTCTATTTTTTTTTATTTTTTGTTGTTTTTTTTTCAATAAGTATAACAACTAAATGGACGAGTGGTTTCTGAGAAAAAGATCTTTAGATGTGTTTTCTATATGTTTCAATGTTAAACTATGTTACCCGCTGGCGGCCATCTTGGAAGGGGCAAGACCCTTTGTGTTTTGGTCATTTTCAGCTGGTTGTTAAATGTTTTTGCCGTTTTGGTGAGAAAAATCAGCTGTTTTTTGTGCAATAAATCAGTTGTTAACTTTTTAGAACCATCGGGTAAATTGTGCACTTCAAACAACATGGCAGTGGACAGTTGAAGTCAAAACTGACTTGAAATATGGTGCATATTACCATTTTTCCCGGCCACATTGACATAAAACCATAACTTAGGGATTCATCTGCAGAAACTATGGGTATGTTAGAGCCTTTGCCATCACTTGGTATCCGGCGTCTGTCTGTCGTCTCGGTCCGTCGTAAACTTTTATTCAAAGATCTCCTATGAAACCAATGGGTCAACTAGAACCAAGCTTAGTCACAATGGTTCTTAAATGGTCCCTTTCAAAAAAGGTATTCGGCGGGTCCGTGCCTCATTGGAGTTCACCATCAGCGGGGAACATAGTTTAACATTGGACCCTATTGAAAACGCAATCAAAGATCTTCTTATCATAAGCTACTTGCAATTTAGGATCAAACTTAGTCACAATGGTTCTTAGATGGCCCCTTCCCAAAAAGTATCCGGCAGGTCAATACCTCATCCAAGATGGGGGTTTCATTAACAGGCTAACAAGTTTTAATTTTCCAGAAAAACAGTTAACAGCAAATTTAAATCCAATGTTAACAGCACAAGTAACAACATTTTTAGGATTAACGTAAAACATCAAATGTTCCAAAAAAGTTAACAACTGATTGATTTCACAAAAAAAAAAAAACCAAAAAACAAAAAAAAACAAAAAAAACAAACCTGATTTACTTCACCAAAAGCATTTAACAACCAGCTGAAAATGCCCAAAACACATTGCCCCGATGGCCGCCAGCTTAGTCTCTGAAACTGCTTATCTAATTGGAACTAAACTTAATCACAAAAGTCCATTGATGGCCCTTCAAAATTTACATCTAGCATGCTTGCATCCAATCCAAGGTGGCCTCCAGCATGGAATATAGTTTAACATTTGACACTATAATGACTCTTGAGACAGCCTCTTGTTTTTCACTCGAACTCGACTTCTTTACCTTAACTGTACTGTTACCTACGGAAGCATGGAGGGGGATTGAGCGTAGTTAACAGCAATACTTTGTAAACAGTTTCATTTAAATGTATGAAAGTGCAACACATGAAAGGGGGGTTCCACTAGTCGTTTGCTTCAATAAACAGCGGATTGCTCAGTTGCTTTTGCAGTTTATCATATTTTGTAATTATATAAAGATGGGCAAAAATGTCATTTCGTTTGATATAGATTTTACATGGTTATTTCAGCTGCTCCACCATTGCGGTCTAATGTTGAAAAGGATTATTTAATGTGTGAAGTGTGCCATGTAATTGTCCGTGACATGCAGATACTTATAGAGGAAAATGTAACACAGGTGAGAAAACTTTGTTAACTGTTCAACAATTTGAATCATATCAAAATTTTATTCTCGTAAACTTCAAAGTTCAAATTTTATCTTTACTTGTATTTGCAGGGGTTAATTTCATCTGGACAATTCTTGTAAATCTCCACGTAATCACCATCCTCTCGGTCAACAACTTATTGTATCTCAGGGTTAGATGACGATGTTAATTTTATCTATGATTAAAAAAAAATCAGTGTTTGAAATTTTTATTTATTTTTTTTATCTATTTTGTTGTGGTTGTTTATAAATGTTAACTGAAGAGGATTATAACTTTTCCCTTTTATTGCAATATAAGTTAACTTGTATAGAACAATATGAAGTCATAGTCGATATCTCGGCTAAAGGGGAACATGTCATTTTCTTGTGTTATTCAGTGTATCGATATCGATCTATTTTCAGTTCCTATAATTATTTAAAACTTCAGTTCCACCTGCTTTGTCTTATTTTTGTTATTACCACATTTTCAATTTTCACAGTAATATTTTTTTCTTCGTGATCCTGTGTTAGTGCACCTGACCATTATCACTTATCATTAATAGAGATGATGAACAGAAAAGGAACTGAATTGAAACCGTGTGGCAATCTCCTGCAGCATCAGATTTTGGCAATATTTTAATTACGGAGACCCTCATTTCTATGGCTGCTCATATCTACACTTCTTTAAAATTGGTTCAATCCAAATAAGTTACTCTCTCTAGTAAAGATATTTATTTAAACATGTGTAATTTTTCAGTAAATCAATGAAATGACACAAAGCACTCAAAAGTTGAAAAATACACAAGACACAGATAAAGTACTGGTATTCCGCTAGTCGTTTTTCTTCGTCTGAAATTACTGCTTATACATATTTAGTCATTTGTGGGATAGTAAATGGAGTCACAAAGTATTCCAAAGTGAGTCGGGGACAGGCATTAGTGTCATTCTACACTGAACGAAGCACGATAATCAACCAAAAGTATTTATAGATTATCTTAGAACACGTGTAGCATGATAAGTCTTTGCCAATCAACCAAAAGGATTTAGTATAGACTATACCTGCAGCATACTAGTAATAAGCAATTGCCCATTAACCATGGAGATTTAGTCGACGACTTACTTCACGAACAAACATGATGATACTGCCCCTCACTCAAAGTAATTTGAAGGGCGGACAGGGTTAAGGGAGACCGGGAGAAAGTGGGCGGGAGAAAGGAGAGAGGGGCGAGAGAAAGGAGAAAGAGGTCGAGAGAAGGGAGAAAAGTGGCGAGAAAGGGGGAAAGGAGAAAATAAAATGAATGGAAGATCCAGAGAAAGGAGGACAGGAGTCAAGAAAGAAGGGCGGGAGAAAAGAGAGAGGGGGCAGGAGAAAGGAGAGCGGGCAGGAAAAAGGAGGAAAGGGGCGGGAGAAAGGACCAAGAAGGTGGGGGAAAGGAGAAAAAAACCTGTCCACCCCATCTTATTTAAAGATTGTCTTATTACACATGCACAGCATAACGAGCCTTTGTCCATCAACATTACGATTGTATGATCGTATTAAGTACATGCAACATATCAAGCCTTTTGGCTATCCATCATAAGGGTTTAGTCCATTGTTTTCGTACTCTTGCAGCATGACAAACCTTTGCCAATCATCCATAAATATAGAGTTCCACGGTCTTATTTCTCTTGCAGCATGATAAGCATTTTGCCATCAACCATGGGGATTTAGCTGAGTGTAACACGATAGGCCCGAAGCCAAAAGGACTTATTACATATTAAGCTAGTTCTCTATATGACCCACAATTGATTCATTATAATTCACAAAAAACTCAGACTTTGGTCAATAACTTTTGAAGTTCAATATCTCGACCGACAATAGATAAATAATAATACTCGAGATAAAATTACTAACAGTATCTACAATCCCAAATTTATCGATGTCTTTGTACATACATTAAATTTCCAACCTTTTTTGTTAAAATTCTTATACTAATATTGAAATTGATATTGTCATAGAATTTCAATAATGGAAATATGGAAAAGTCAAAATCCCATTTGGCAGAAAAAGTGGCTGGAACCCCCTTTTTTCTGGTACTCCATTGGAACTCATTTTTAAAAGGCTGGTTCCGTTGGTAAAAGACATGAATTAAGTTTTAAGTAACATATATTATTTGATCTTATTTTCAGGCAAAAGTTGAAGGCTTTTTAAACGACATTTGCAACAGATTAACTGCAAACCAACAAACATGTCTAGATTTTGTAAAAACAAATATGGCTGGCGTTTTCCAGAAACTTTCTGATGGTTTGGTGAGTATGGATATCATTCTTTTGTCCGAGATTACCCAATAGCATTTTATACGAGTTTTACTTACATACTAATATAGACGTAATATACACCTCCGTATACTTTACCCAAGGAAACTTTCAATGAAAAAGATACAGAGTATCTACTATACCCCCGCTTGTTCGTTGTGTCAGTCCGTCCGTCCGTTGGTCCAACCGCGAGTCCTCCAAAATCAATGAATGGAATTTGATAAACCTTTCAGAGAAGGTTTATCCCATGATGCCCTATGAATTGTACCTGCTAATATAGATTTTGATCTGGTCAATTTTGGGGGTTTCCCATTGCCATACATGGACTAAGCCTTTCCTTGTCATTAGGATGTTACTGGTATGCAATCCGTAACTCCTCCTAAACCAGTTGCTGGAATTTGATGAAACTTTCAGAGAATCTTCATCACATGATGCCATATTGCACCTCCTATTTTAGATTTTAATTTGACCATTTTAGAACTTTTCCGATATCCATACACGGGCTTAGCCATGCCCACATTTCCCGATTTTACTTGCCAAGTTTTCTTACGATCAACTCGATGAGTGCCTTATGCTCGTTTATATGTTGTTCCCTTTGTCGGACAACGGATGACATTGTTATTAAAGAGTACTTTGTCCGATATGTTATGACGGTTAAGACCCCGCTTCCATGAAAAAAAGATACATGGATGTGGCTTTGTTCGACATTTAGCAAGTGAGTTCCGCTCGGGCCGGTGCTGGGAGCGTCTTGAACTTACTGTGGGATAGGAGTGTTTGCTCCTTTTTGAAGGCCTCATGGTGACTGCAAGACGGGGAACAACAGTGAAAGCGTTGTTTTATTTGCTTAATCTTACCGTATACTAGTATTTATAGGGATATTTTCCCATGTACATTTACTCCATATCCCTTTAATTGTTCATTTGCAGTAGAGTTTGTCTCTCTTGCAGTGCGGAGTCCGTAAAAAGGTTCCCCACGATTGCGGTGAATGCTTCTTTATGTTGTCAGTTATGGTGTATACGTGTTCTTGTGAGAATTTCTCATATGAATGCACTAACCAGATTCAAGTGAGCGCACTATCAAAATTCATTTGGTTTTCTTGTTTTGTAAAAATTAAACTATTTTTTTCTGGCCATCTATATGTATATTGCTCACATCTCCCTATTTTATTCGCCAAGTTTTTTCCTACAATCAGCTCAATGAGTGCTCTATGATCGTTTATATGTTTTATTTTCTGTTGGGCCCTTTGTCGGGCAACGGATGACAGTATTTGTAACAGTACTTTGTTCGATATGTTATGCTTATTAAAAACCCGTATCCATGACAAAAAGGATAAATGGATGTTGCGCTGTTCAACATTTAAAGCAAGTGAATTCCGCCCAAACCAGCGCTACAGGCCGTCTTGAACTTACTATGAGGTAAGAGTGTTTGCTCTTTTTTGAAGGCCTCATGGTTACTTCAAGATGAAGAACAACAATGAAATAATTGTTTCATTTGCTTAATTTTACCTTATATTAATAGGGATTTTATCCCATGTACATTTACTCCATATCCCTTTATTTGTTCATTGTCATTGGGGGAGGAGGGGGGGTACTGGTATGCAATCCACAACTCCTCCTAAAACCAATGAATGAAATATGATAACACTTCCATAGATTCTTTGTCACATAATACCACAGTGCACCTCCTATTTTAGATGTTGATCTGACCAATCTTGCCAATTTTCGGGGTTTCCCATAACCATACGTGGACTTAGCCTTGTATTATCATTGGGGAAGGAGGTACTGGCATGCAATCTGCTTTTCCTCCTAAACCAATCACTGGAATTTGATGAAACATTCGGAACATTTTTATCACATGACACCTATTTTAGATTTTTAATTGACAAATTTTGGGTTTTCCCATGCAGGAACTTAGCCATGGTTGCCATTGGGGGGGGGGGGGGGGG
>MJUU01027757.1:46291-65886 GCA_002080025.1 Modiolus philippinarum
TTGCGCCTGTCCTAAGTCAGGAATTTATTAAGCCTTTGTGTGTCTTGTCCTTTTTCTAGTTAGTTTACTATATGTCTATAGGAGTCTAGGATGATGTTTATTTCGCTGGACTTGATTGCTCTTTGTTCAGGGGCCGACTCCGACCTGCCGTTGGGTGTGGGGTTTTCTCACCGTTCATTGAAGATCTTGAAGATCTTATGGTGGCTTTGAGTTGTTATTACTCCCCTTTGGGTCGTTGTCTCTTTGACACATTCCCCGTTTCCCTTCTTTTTTCTATTAAGGGAATTTTGCATGTCATAACATATATGTCTGCCATTATCGATCTATATATCAGGGTTTAAATGTAGGAAACTCGAAATTGGTCCAGCAAACCCGGTTTAAGGGGATTTTGCATGCCATAACATATGTCTGCCATTATCAACGACAGATTATAGCAAAATTGTGATATTGCGCCACTTGTGTATTGCGCGCTGCAATGTACGGCTTGAATGTAATTTTAAGCTCAATATTTAATTTTGTTTGTTAATCTGAGACTTCTTGGTAATCATCTGGCTGATTCCATCCTGACTTTCAGTTAGATTTCTTCACATTATACTTAAAACTCTGTTCTTATATATACTACTCCACAAAAGAAACGATACACAGATTTTATCAAAATAATAGTTTACTTTTTACAAAAAACCATGACCCGTAGACAAAATGTGTTTTTTTTTTCAAGTAAGAATTAACAATGCCCAAATATGTCTCTTACAATTTCTGAACCATCTCCAGTTACGGTCAAAGTCATTTTGCGGAATTTCTGTTTTCAAACGTGAATAGTGAGTATGTCCACATTTTCGTTTAACCAAACCATCACATTTTCGAACCTGTTGACCTCAAACCTCTGTTGCTATGTCGGCCATGTATCCCTCGGGCCTATCTTCCATTTTCAACTTCCGTTCTCATAAGTGTAAAACGCGATCTTGACATTGCGACGTCTCACGGAACCTGCTGCCACGTGATTTAGCATTTGATGAGCATGTTTGCTTTAGATTAATCAAGAGTCGTTAGTTTTTTCTTCTTTTCACATAACAGAGAATTTCGAGGACAAAAATCAAAATCGACGGTCTGACCGCGCTAATTCATTGTCAAACTTCGGCTGATTTTGGATGGAGAGGGGCATCGAAATGAGACATTGTATTCCACTTTTAAAGATGGCAAATTGTTAAACTGGTGAAATGTTCGAATTATTGACATCAAGCAATTTAAATCAAACTTCAGTTAACGGCGAACTCGATAATCGGGCGAAAAACTACAATTCCAGATTTTCATCGTATCCGTTTCGGAATTGATCTAAAAATAGAATTTTTAAGCAAATGCGTTTTGGCGTTGAATACATTAAGTTTTATTTACAGAACAAGTGTGTATCTGTATCAGATTTACAATGAAGGGGCGTGGAAATCATCGAGTCCGTCAAGACGAGATGATTTCCACGCCCCTTCATTGTAAACCTGATACAGATAATCACGTGTTCTGTAAATGATTTGTGGAATGGTCCAATGAAAAAGCAGCAAGTCGTTTGGTAAAGATATTTTGGGAAATTCTCAGCACGTTGGGTGTTACTTTATTCTAAGATGCAGTGGTTTCATACAATGAATCACACAAGGACAGACGTTGAATTTTTAGAGCTTTCTAACACAGAAGAAGGGTAGATTTGAAAATGCCGTCGTGAGATTGAAATACTCTAGATAATGAAAGCAGTAAATAATTCTTCTCGGTTGATTTAGCACACAGACTGCCGAAAATACAGAATTGAACATAAACTTTTTTTTCAACAGTAAACCAGTATATGGGTATTCTCGGTACTTTTGAAACAATGGAAAAGACAAGGGAAACGAACATTGAACATGGATGACAGAAGAGTTGAACAGTTCAAGATTTAAAAAAAAATGATAGAAAAAAGATATGAATACAAAAGGATAAACTAACTGAACCGTCAACGTTTTCAATAAAAAAAGAGAGAGTATAGCGCCAAACTGACATGCACATGCACTAGATGGATAAATTCAGTATGGATTCGAAGGCAGAATGGCGCTAAATATTAACCGAGATACGTGTATATACGAAAAGGGCATTCTTAAAGAACAAGGGATTCGGTTGTAAAGTTGAGCAAGCTGGCCGTTTTTCAGCCCAAATTAGATGAAAATGAATGAAATCCGGACAGCGTTTGTTTTTCTATTTTTTTTTTTCAGCTGACACAATTTTTTATTACATGTTTTCACAAAAATTTGATGTTAATTTTTTTTTAATAAAATGGTTTCGTTTTCGGAAATTATTTCCTTTAAAAATGTATTCTGACCTCCAAAAGTGTACAATAACTGGAGATACAGAGGCGTACAATAACTGGAGTTACAGTCAGTTATTGTACATTTGTGACATTCATTTAAGCTCCTCCCCTTTCCTAAATCCAACTGTATCTTATATATAGTACATTTTACTTCAAAGGAAAAACACAAAACCATTCCACAATATACTAAATAAAAACTTTAAATTGCGAAATACAAATACACTTTCAAAATTAACCTTGTATCGTTTCTTTTGTTGAGTAGTATATTTTATAGGTTTGTGCTCATTAACCTTTGTGTTACATATATGTGCTACTGATAACGGTATTTTTGTGCATTTTATTTGTATTTATCATATGTGTTGTTCTTGCATGTGCTTTTGTTAGCTAGGCTATGGAATAGCCTAGTTAGCTAGGCTATGGAATAGCCTAGCTATATAGATAGTTCTTGGGGGAAAGTGAAGCGTACGCTTGCGCAGTGAGGAGAACGCATGCACAGAAGACTATTGACCAATAGGAATTTCAGATTCTCGAACATCAAAATGGCGTCCAGTTTCGTCATGATAAAACGGGGCGGGGCTTATTTTTTTCTGTTTCCTTGTGGAAGTTGAAAAGTATTATAAACATTTACTATAGGTGGTACTGGGAACAGGTTTGTAGAGGATGATGGGATTGGTATTGCAATATCGCTTAGACAGATTTATAAATATTGATATGATAAAAAGTGTATAAATTTAAAACCAGAAGTTAATAAATAAAGATGAGGTATTGCGCAATAATCAATAATATACGAATACTGTAGAAGACTTTTCAGTTGTGTTTAACAAAGCGTGATTGTAGTTTGTGGAGATAGTTAGGCCCGGGTACTCAGGCAATGGAGAACGAAAGGTGGAAAGAGATAGAATTGTGTTTTTTTGCGGAAGAATAAAGAGCTACCCTAGGAGAACAAAAAAAAAAAACAAAAACAAAAGCACGAAACTACTTTGAGTTCCTGTTGGCAAAAAATTAGAGGTTTGATCGAATCGGTGACTGTTTTATCACATGTTCAGACCAATAGAAGAAATTACAAAGAAGTACCGAGAAAGGCTTACCTCAAGTTTTGATTTGAGTATACAAATACATCATGAACCACCACACCCTTGTCAATCAAACACGCAATTTTCTATCCAAGGCTATTCCATAGCCTAGCGTATCGTTTTTATTTCATAAAAACCATTATCCGATTTATATCATCCACTTATGTTTATAAAGTCCCCTCGTGTTTTCTAGTTGTTGTTTTTAAACCCCCACAGTCTACAGAGCTCATGTTACTGTTTTTGGTATATATTTTATAACGACTATAAATAAAGTTTACTTACTTACTACTTTAGGTCCACCAAACTAACCCAAACCAATATAGCTTCAGATTTGTTAATTCGCTTGGTTAATCTGCAATTTCTATTCTAAACAAATTTTCAGAATATGTCTGTCTTTCTCCCGATCTAGAAATGAAGCCGATATTAAAAATTTCGCGACTAAAAGTCGGGGCATATTGTTTTACCCTTGTCCGTTCGTCTGTCCGTTCTTCCGTTCGTTTGACCGCCCGTCCTTACGAATAAAAAACACAACTTTTGATGTTTTTCAGACACATTGCAACCAAATTCCAACTGCTTCAAAGGAATCTTACTTACAATTAGTAGATGTACACACTCACATTGAATATTCAAAATATCTGCGGTTGCCATGGAAACTGAAAAAAGACGGGAAAATTCAACTTGAGTGCCTCAACTTGGATGAAACTTTACAGGAAGGTTGTCTAGCACACATAGAAATAATTTTGGGTCTCAAAATTTTCAAAATGGCTGTCGTTGCCATGGGCATCGGAAAATGGCGGGACAATTCAAAGTGCATCAAATCAGATGAAACTTCACAGGAAGGTTGTCTATCATCCATAGAAATGATTTTGGTTCTCAGAATTTTCAAAATGGCTGCCATTGCCATGGAAACTGGAAAAAGACGAGAAACTGTACAGATAGGTTGCTTAGCATCCGTAGAAATATTTTTGGGCTCAGAATTTCACCGGCTTGTATATTTTGTGGAAAAAAGGGAGCTTTTTCATCGTGTCAATATTTGATCTATGTTCACTTAGTATTTGCGGCGGAGCGTTGCCATGGGAACACGAAGTGTTGGCTACCCTTAGAAACCCCTGATTTTAGTCAATTATGACATATGATATATCAAACTAGGGTAAATCGAGGTCGCTGAATCGATCGATGCAGGTTTTAAAGCCCTTACTCCGAGTGTTAACGAGAAATGGGCCCTAAAACGGACCTAATTTGAAATAGGTGTACTATTCACATATAATATATAGATTCGAGGTAAATGTGTACTTTTTTGTCGTTTTAACCTGGATATGGGATGTTGTCTCCTTGACATTTACCCCATTTCCTTTTTTTCATATTTTAAATCGAAAGCTAAATGATGCCTGTTGCGTAGTAATCGGCCTTTGAGATTTTGAGATCGGTCCTAACTAGGCCTTAATCCTTAATGTGAGTAATAGGTTCATATGTTATAACGAACTAGGGTAAATTGATGTATCTAAAGTGATTGGAATAAGTTATAAAGTGCTATGGAGTACTGATATGATGTTATTGGCCTTAATTTCCAAATCGGCACTAACTCGGTCCTATGTCGGCCTTAAACCGTACTATAAGTAATAGGTTCATATGATATATCAAACTAAGGTAAATCAAGGATGTATATTCTAAATATACGTCCTTGGGTAAATCGATTGGTATAAGTTTTAAAGTGCTATAAAGTAATGTATCCACACACTTGAATTTGCACTTGCCATTGGTTCAGGGTTAAGTTAGCGGGGGCATGATTGGTTGCCATTCGGCAAAAAAAGCCTATGATCTTATTGGCACCGTCACCAGATAATAAATGACTATGTATATGTCTCTGCAAGGACTTATAATATTATACGTAATTGGTCTCTTTCAACACGAAATTTGCAAAAGAAATATACTTATAGCTGTTCATGAACACTGTGTTCATGTATGACTGTAGGTACATGACTGGGTGTGGTGTGATTTCGGTGATTGGTCGGAAAATAGGACGTGATTTTTCGCGGGGAAGAACACAACTTGTGGACACTGAATGATTCAGTGAACCAGTTTAGATAAAAACTCCTGATTTTCCGGCCCTACAAGATTTTCTGAAGTTAAGTCATAAAAATTCCGATCGTCTTTGTCAACTATTCTGCATATGCCGGAAAAATATCCAATTCCACGTGTCCAATTCCCTTTGTCTTGCCTTTGTTGTGACACATAGGCAGGCTATATCAAAACAAATCTGGCTTCGAATCCCACAAGGGGTTAATATTGTGATACGGACCGAGAAAGGAGGTAATTGCTACATATATTACTGCATGGTTCTGGCCTACAAAAACCGGACATGATACGCCAATCAAGAATTAGGGACGCAAAGTGATTTTTAATTATAAAATTTATGGGAAAACAGATTATGTCATCTGAAAGACATCGCTTCACCAATTTCAAAACGCCTTCCTTTTTGTTAATAGCTTAAGAAATAAGCAAATGACAGTCGTTTTTCATTTTGATAAAATTTCAGAATTTTCGAAAATCTGTTTCCAGTTTTAAATGTCACAAAAATATTTATTTTGACCTGTCATTACTATTGTAAAATGTTGTACATGTTTCTTTGAATCTGTTAAATGCATTTCATTTGTGTGTTTTAACCATTAAGCCTAAAAAATATATTATAATTGACAAATCTGAAGTCGGACAAAATAATCATGATGATTATTCTATCTCTGGAGGCCCTTATTTACGGTATATTTTGATTTTTTTACTTGCCTAGGCAACATTTATTTCATAAATATTAATTATGGATAAATTATTTGGATTTCTATGTGATTTGATTTATTTTGAAAGCAGTAGAGTTGCCTTTTGAATAAAATACCTATGTATCTTTTTCAGTATTTTTCCCTGTGCCAGTTTATTTCAAAGTGATTGGTTGCTAATCTTAGTGGAATTTAAAGAGACAAAAAAATCCATATATTTCTTTCCTTGAGTACAAAAATATGATTTATGACACATTTAGACTTAGTGAATTTCAACTTGTGAGAATTAATGAAATGACAGCATGTAGTCCTATCTCTTATCATTACTTATAGGCAGTAGATCTTAAGTATTGATGGAGGTTGACCTTTGTTGACTGTAATCTACACTAAAATAAAGTTTATCTTGCTTTTAAAATTGAATGTGCAAATATGCATTACTGTTAAACCACATGGGAGGGCAATTATTTGATTTTTAAATTTCATATTTATTAAATTTTGGTTTAGGTAGCAATTAGGACAAGCATTTACTAATTTTTGCATTGTCTCTCATAAAAAGCTTAAACTGTAATATTGTTCATAAGAAATAAAATTGATACTTATACAATGGATGTTCTATTATTTTAAGACACTTACACTGCATGCTGACCTGTACCAAGAAGTCTGAAAGAAAAATCAAAGCATAAAAATTTATTAAAATTGCAACAAAAAATGCATGAACCAGAACTGATTTTCTTTAAATTTTAATGTGCTTTGATTTGCATCTCCAACAGTGTTAAAATACCAACATTTATTATTTTTTTAAAGCCTTCCATAATTCAAAGGAAATTAAGAATATAATACCAATTTTGGTCAAACATCATATATCAGAAGAATGCTAAATAAAATGTTTCGAAGTTTACATCTCTCTGTAAAGAAGTTTAAATTATCTTAAGAGAATGAAAAAATTGGAAAACAACGAAATATAACAATAGTTTACCTTCAGTGAAGTGCTGACAATCAAAATAAAAAGTTTATAAAGAGGAGGTAACTCCATCTTTTTGACATTTGGCTTTTAAAAAAANGAAGCACTAAAATGTATTCCTAAATATTTATAATGCGATACACATTCTAATTCATTATTTTTAAAAACAAATTTCTGTGATATGTGTCTGCCTGCTTTATTGAACACCAAAATTTTTGTCTTTTTTGTATTTATATCCAGACACCAATCATTACAAAATTTATGGAGTTGATGCAATCTGTCTTGCATCCCATCAGCAGTTTTAGATAGTAAAACAATATCATCTGCATACATCAGACAATTAACTTTCATATTATCTATAAGTATAGGATCTCTTGTATTTTCCAAATACTGTGGAAGGTCATTCATAAATACTTTAAATAAGTTAGGGGATAAATTGTCCCCTTGCTTCACGCCAAGTTTAGTTGGGAAAAAGTCAGTTAACTTATTCTGTATGCAGATACATGATTTACTTAATTTGTACATATTCTTGATTATATTGTAGAACCGTGAGCTTATTCCATATTCTAATAATTTTATTTTAATACCTGTATGTATAACTTTATCAAATGCTTTATGGAAATCAACAAAGCAGGCAAACACCCTACCATCCTTATTGTTACAATACTTATCTATTATGACATGACTGGGTGTGGTACATGACTGGGTGTGGTGTGATTTCGGTGATTGGTCGGAAAATAGGACGTGATTTTTCGCGGGGAAGTCTATTATAACTGGGGAAGAACACAACTTGTGGACACTGAATGATTCAGTGAACCAGTTTAGATAAAAACTCCCGATTTTCCGGCCCTACAAGATTTTCTGAAGTTAAGTCATAAAAATTCCGATCGTCTTTGTCAACTATTCTGCATATGCCGGAAAAATATCCAATTCCACGTGTCCAATTCCCTTTGTCTTGCCTTTGTTGTGACACATAGGCAGGCTATATCAAAACAAATCTGGCTTCGAATCCCACAAGGGGTTAATATTGTGATACGGACCGAGAAAGGAGGTAATTGCTACATATATTACTGCATGGTTCTGGCCTACAAAAACCGGACATGATACGCCAATCAAGAATTAGGGACGCAAAGTGATTTTTAATTATAAAATTTATGGGAAAACAGATTATGTCATCTGAAAGACATCGCTTCACCAATTTCAAAACGCCTTACTTTTTGTTAATAGCTTAAGAAATAAGCAAATGACAGTCGTTTTTCATTTTGATAAAATTTCAGAATTTTCGAAAATCTGTTTCCAGTTTTAAATGTCACAAAAATATTTATTTTGACCTGTCATTACTATTNGCTTCGAATCCCACAAGGGGTTAATATTGTGATACGGACCGAGAAAGGAGGTAATTGCTACATATATTACTGCATGGTTCTGGCCTACAAAAACCGGACATGATACGCCAATCAAGAATCATTGGGAGATTAAAAAGAATATAAACAAAAACGTGGGAGTGGTCGGATGATTTCTTCGCTTTCGGTTGAGGTCCACTTTTTCATTTCAATGTCAAACCTATGCCATGGGAATTTTATGTATTTTTCCTATTTTTAGTTCACCTCAACGAAATTGAGGGGGACTTTTGGAGTACCCCCAGCATCTGCGTCTACGTCAGCGTCCGCATTTGGGCATATATCTCTGCAACTATGCATGGTAGGGTTGGCTCACAGCCTCCAAGAAAATTGGGTCTCTGACCTATATTTTCCGCTTGATTGGCTTCCATTCAAATGTACATTCAAGTTCATATCTCAGTCAGTATACATGATAGGATCAACTAACCTTGCATATGCATGCACCTCTGATGGAAGGTCAGCAGCAAGGCAAAATTAGGTCACTTTGACCTATATTTTATGCTTGATTGATATACATTCTAGTTTTTGGACGAGTTCAGATCTCCATTGACTTTACATGGTAGGATCATGTAACATTGCATATATATGCGACTCTGATGGTAGGTTAGCATCCAGGCAAAATTTATTCACTTTGACCTATATTTTATGTTTGGTTGATTTACATTCTAGTTTTTGGATGAGTTCAGATCTAGGTTGACTTTACATGGTAGGATCATGTAACCTTGCATATGTATGCAACTCTGATGGTAGGTTAGCATCCAAGCAAAATTAGGTCACTTTGACCTATATTTTATGCTTAGTTGATTTACATTCTAGTTTTTGGACCAGTTCAGATCTCAGTCACTATATATGGTAAGATCATGTAACCTTGCATATCCATGCAACTCTGATGGTAGGTCAGCATCCAGGCAAAAATAAGGTCACTTTGACCTATATTTTACGCCTGTTTAATTAACATTCAAGTTATGGGACAAGTTCTGATTTCAGTCACTATACATGGTAGGATCATGTAACCTAGCATATGCATGCGTCTGATGTTAGGTCTGTATCCAGGCAAAATTAGGTCTTTTTTACCTATATTTTTTACGCTTGATTGATTAACATTCAAGTTTTCGGATGAGTTCAGATCTCAGTCACTATACATGATAGGATCATGTAACCTTGCATATGCAAGCAACTCTGATGATAGGTCAGCATCCAGGCAAAATAAGGTCACTTTGACTTATATTTTATGCTTGATTGATTTACATTCAAGTTTATCATGTTTATGGATGAGTTCAGATCTCAGTCACTATACATGGTAGGATCATGTAACCTTGCATATGCATGCATCTCGGGTGGTAGATCAGCATCCAGGTGAAATTGGGTTACTCTGACACTGTAATCGTTGATTACCTATGTTTATGTATGCGATTGTTGAATTATAGGTGATTGATAACTTGATAAGACAAAAACATAATGTGTCAGGCTCTGATCCAGCCCTTAACATAGTTGACCAATTGTTGTCTCTAAATTTATTTGTTTGTTGTTATTTATGTTCAATCAAACAGTATGTTGCTGTATTATGATGCCTTGTATGGGTCCTTGATTAGTTTAATAAAATTCTTATACTCTTATACCGAATTTTGGTGTGTATTATTGGTATATAAAACGCACCCCCTTTCTCAGAGGAAAAGAATCAGAAAAAATCTAGTTAGTGTGTAAAAAACGCACGTAAATTTTGAACAACATGATCTGTCCAAAAATGTCTGGAGATGTCGAGAATTACCTTGTGGACTGAATTAAATGGAATACATGATGCTTTATTCACTTATATTTCATGGAATAACTGTACCTGTCTTTATTTTTGGTTTATTCAAACATTTTGGAAATTTGCAAACAAAAAATATTGATTTGGTAAACACAGAAAGTTCATCTCCAAACGTAATTTAAAAATCAAAGGCGGTTACGGATACGTAAATATTACGGTTTTTCTTGGTAAATTTTTAAGTGAGATTCCCTTATTAATCTTCGTAATCGGTTTATATGTATTAATTAACTTCATTTAAACTATCCCTTTTCATAAATTATAAGTACATTATGACTTGCAAGTATCTTGTACCCCTGAAAACCGGAACCGGCTTCACCTAATCGAAACAAATATGGCGGACAGGATCGAGATGAAAATTTGGGTACCGGGAAATCTCTGAATATACATGTTTTATACAAAGAAAACGATACACATCTTATCATGTTAACATTGGCAAACTTTGTTATCATCAAACACGCTGGTTCATATCTGGATCACTTCAAGGATTTTATACTCATTTCCAATGTCATTTCCGGTCTGAAGTTAAGTTAGTCGTGGTCAGAAAAAAGAGACTTTTGAAGTTCGCATGTATAAAACACTAGGACCTTTCTGGGGGGAAATATGTGCGTGTAATACACACCAAAAAACGGTACTCTTAGATTGTTTCATTCGATCTACCTTATGATAGAATGATGTAATTTGATTGGTTGACTACCAGTGTATTTTTGACAAATTCATGGCATTTCAAACAAGTTTTGAAGCAGCGGGGTATTTGCCCAAAAAATTTGTCACTTAAAACCATATGCCATAGTATTTGCTTAAAAATTGCTTAAAAATTTGCCATTTAAAACCCTTCAATGAGATGCTTGTAAAAAATTTAAAAACGATGTCATCTTCATGCTTTACAGAAAGTGAATCAGTACAATTAAACAAATACCCGGTATATATCATGTTTGGTCACCCATTGGGCTCAGGAAATATAACATCTCTCAACTGGTATTTTTTGCAAATCCCCTCCCAAACATGATATATCTGTTTAAAATCCCCAGCCATTAGTTCTTGTTGGTTTTCACCAAAAATTTATCTGAAAATTATTTATATTTATGCCTGCAAAGCTACCAGCATATTGTGGAAGTTTGATGTTTTCTTGAACATAAGTGCGGTCTGTTTGAATGATTTGCCATTTGCTTTATAATTTATCACCAATATTATATTCTTTTGTTGATGGTACATGTACTTGCAATACATGGTGGCTTTAAATGCATATTTTATGAAATGGTTATTTGCAAGCCAAGTTAAGGGAAGAACCAACTGTGGCGTTGAGGCATAGTTGCAGACTTGCATGTTACACACGCTTTTTCAACGGTTTACACACATAGATCATGTAGATTTTGTCACATGGTGTGTACACGCTTTTCAGAACTGCACTGGCCATAACAGGCTGTTTATGTTTTGGGTTATCAGAGATCATGGTTTTTGTGATTCTCTGGACTTTTCCACACTCTCTTTTAATGTTTTTAGCTCACATGACCCAAAAGGGTCAGTGTTAGCTATTGCCATCACTTGGCGTCCGTTGTCTGTCATCTATTAACTTTTCACATTTTCATCTTCTCCTCTGAAACCACTGAAGCAAATTCAACAACACTTTACAGGAATGATCTATGGAAGGTCCTAAACAAAGATTGCTCTTTTCGTTCTGATCAGATAAAAAACATGGCTGCCAGCGCGGAACTTAGGTTTAACATTGGACCCTATGGGAAAAATCACATTTTCATCTTTTCCTCTATACCAATGAAGCAAATTCAACCAGACTTTACAGGAATGATGTACTAAAGGTCCTTAATAAAAATTTTTCATTTCGTTCTGATCAGATAAAAAAAAATGGCTGGGCACCAGCACGGAACTTAGGTAAACATTTGACCCTATGGAAAAATCACATTTTCATCTTCTCCCTGAAACGGCTGAAGCAAATTCAACCAAACTTTACAAGAATGATGTACTAAAGGTCCTTAACAGAGATTGCTCATTTCCTTCCGATCTGATAAAAAACATGGCCACCAGCACAGAACATAGTTTAACATTGGACCCAATGGGAAAATCACATTTTCATCTTCTCCTCTGAAACCATGGAAGCAAATTCAACTAAACTTTACAGGAATGATGTATGGAAGGTCCGTAACAAAGATTGCTCATTTGGTTCTGATTCGACAAAAAACATGGCCACTGGGGTGGAACTTAGATTTTACATTAGACCCTATAGGAAAATCACATTTTCATTTTCTCCACTGAAACCACTGAAGCAAATCCAACCAAAAACATTTTTAGCTCGCGGGGACGAATGTCCGGAGAGCTATTGTCATCACCCCGGTGTCGGCGTCGTCGTCGGCGTCAGCAAAACTTTAACCTGGCTTGTGGAATGGAGACCTGAAGAACTAGGATGTTGATATTTGGTATGTGGCATCCTTGTGATGAGAGCTTTCTTTTGGTACCATACTTGTAGACATTTTGACCTTGACCTTGCCCTTAGGGCAATTTTTAAAAAACTTTAACCTTGCCTCTAGAAGGTAGGCTTTTAGTGGTAGGGTGTTCATATTTGGTATGTAACTTCCTTATGACGAGACCTTTCTAGTGGTGCCATATTTGTAGACATTTTGACCTTGACCTTGTCCTTAGGGCAATTTTTAAAAAACTTTAACCTTGCTTCTAGAAGTTAGGCTTTTAGTGGTAGGGTGTTCATATTGGGTATGTAACTTCCTTATGATGAGACCTTTCTAAAGGTACCATATTTGAAGACATTTTGACCTTGACCTTGCCCTTAGGGCAATTTTTAAAAAACTTTAACCTTGCCTCTAGAAGGTAGGCTTTTAGTGGTAGGGAGTTCATATTTGCTATGTAACTTCCTTATTAGGAGAGCCTTCTAAAGGTACCATATTTGTAGACATTTTGACCTTGACCTTGCCCTGAGGGCAATTTTTTTAAAACTTTTAACTTCACTTCTAGAATTAAGTTGCTTAGTGGTAGGGTGTTCATATTTGGTATGTGACGTTCTTTTGATGAGAGCTTTCTAATGGTACCATATTTGTAGACATTTTGACCTTGACCTTGCCCTCAGGGCAATTTTAAAAAAAAATTTAACTTTGCTTCTAGAATTAAGTTGTTTAGTGATAGGGTGTTTAAATTTGATATGTAACTTTCTTGTGAAGAAAGCTTTTTATTACTTTCGAATTTATTGTGCATTGAAGTTACTGGAATCCCCGGCGAGCTATGTTGTCTTCTGACAACTCTTGTTGGTCATAAGCATAGGCATGGCTTAGAAGCATCTTTGTCAGGTGAGCAATACAGACTCAGTATCTGAGCCTCTAGTTAATTCAATGTTAAACCTTTGGCAAATTTGTGTTACATATTGTACATCCCATGCATTTAATGGCTTGTATGTTTATACCAAAATTTCTCTGCAAATTATTGATATAATTGAGTATGCAAAGCTACCATCATTTTGTACTTATACTAACAATTTCAACGGATTTGCAGAAAAATCTTGTAAACATTATGGTAGTTGGATGTCTGGGACTTAAATGCCATCTGTTTGAATGATTTGCCATTCACTACAAATCATTCAACCTGTATGCATGACCATGGAGAGTCCATCATAGAAAACATAAGTGAAATTTTATCTAACTGCCTTGCCTTCCAGTTTAATAGACAGTACATAAATATTCTATCCATAGCTATAGTGTATGCTATGAACATGTGCTTTAGAATTATTACCTTGATATTTGATATTTATATAATAAGGTTGTGTTTTACATTTGAATATTGACTATGCGAAAATAGTAGCCAGCGTGATGGACAAAAGTGCATGACCCGAAGGGGAGTTCACTATTGTCCATTACTCTGGCTACTATTTTCCATAGTCAATGTAAAACACAACATTAATATTATTATTATACTGACTGTTGACTATTTTGAAAAATTAGACTGTCTAATAGTCTGTTTAACATGTTTCACAGTATAAAAAGTCAACAAAAATACTGTCAAAATAAAAAAAAGAAATCTTAATGCTTTAGCAGACGACACACTTTTCTTTGTGTAACTTCAAATTAAGCAGAAGACACACTCTTCTTTGTATAACTTCAAATTAAGTAATAACAGCACATTATTTGAATACCCAAGGGCGTCAATCGTAGATTTGACGGTAATAATGCAGTTTACAGGCAACGCGTAGCGGAGCCTGTAAGGGAACGACCATTTGATTTTTATGGGGGGGCTATGCCTCGGGTATTCAAATGATGCACTGTTATTGTGATTCTGATGCAATTAATCAATTTCATGTTCTATTTTTGACTTGTGTATTTATAACAATATTAGGAACCAGACTAAACAGAGAACCTACTTTGTCCCAGGTGTGTAGATGGTTGAATTGACGGTCAGTTTTGACCCATCAAAACATCTGTTATATAAATGTTGCATTAGAACTTGATTACATCAATTATACAGATGATCCAGCGGGTAAATACCACCCACTTGTTGGTAGCATTAAAACTCCGCCTCCTGCACGTGATAATTGATGATGATTGACATAGAAATCAACAGTCTTTATAATAGCAATGCTTACTATTGCAATAGTTCAGTCAACGCTATTTGTTTTAAAAACTATGCGAAAATAAAACTGTTTTACTATAAAAGAACTTTCTTACAGGAGGTATAATAATTGATATTATATGAACAATCATTTACAATTCATATATACAGTCGAACTTAGACAAGAGACCTATGAAAACAGGGTGTTTGAGCTATTGAGGTTTAACTATGTTTAAACTTGAACAAAGGGATCAATCTAAGGGTTCTGAGACATCAATTGTGTTGGAGCTATTGCAGTTCCAGCCATCAAAGTTCAACTGTATGTTGATTTTTTTACTCTTTGAGAGCCCTTAATAGGAAATAAAATCTGTTATCTGTTGGTGCTAATTTCAATATAGGGCATTTATAAACATACCTGCCAACCTCTGAAAGCCCAAATGAGGGTCATGACCCTCATTTGAAAATGAAAATTAGGGTCATAGCACGTAACAAACTTTTTTGGTAAAACATTTGGAAGTCTTGCATGTTATACGCATATTACTGTCACATGGACCATGTGTGAGAGTATTTCAGCATGATGTTTACACTTTTCTAGCTCATTTCTGTCAGTGTAAAAGTTTTGTTTTAATATCAGCAAATTTAAGAATATATTGAACTGATGGGTTATTCCTAACAAAAAATGATTAAGTAACAACTAAACAAATATTAATTGTACGTCAGGTCTGAACTAGTTCTACTTTAAATGAACAAAACTTTTTTTTATGATGAATAATATACAGGACCAAACAAATTTTAATTAAATGGTAATCTCCAAAAAATTGATTATTCAAGGGTAGTGGAAATGGCATTGCTTCCAAAATTTTTGATCTATTAGTATGAAGCAAAGCTGCCGATTTGAACTTCCACGTCGCAGAGTCACATTTCCTCCACCTGGCCTTTTATTAAAGTAATCAAATTTCATATTAATGGGCTGTACCGAATAAACAACTCATCCCAATTAGTGTTAATTGAATATTTTCTAAGAGTTCATGTTGTCTTNATTTTGATGGTTTTTTTTTTTTGCAAATGCTTCCTCGTGAAAAATGCAATAAAACTCTCCCCAAACATTTTTTTTCATCTTGTACCGTTTTTCAGGTAAAAGGAACATACAACTCTAAGGCGGGGGACCTTGAGCACTGCTCTATTTTTAAAGTAATCAAATTTCATATTAATGGGCTGTACCGAATAAACAACTCATCCCAATTAGTGTTAATTGAATATTTTCTAAGAGTTCATGTTGTCTTTGTTTACATTGATTCAGAATGTTTCAAAAGAATTGAAAACTCCTGATGATTCTGAATGCTTTTATTTTCTAATATATGACACGATTCCGGTATAGCATAATTTCAGTCATTCTGGGTGAATTTAACGAATTCCGTGACACGGCGGGTGTCATTATAAATGCGGGTGAAGGGACAAAATTACGGGTGTAACCCGACGAATCTAGGTCAGTTGGCAGGTATGTTTATAAACAAGACAACTGTTCGCTGCATGCAAAATTTGACAAAGAACCGACAAGCGGTTTACACTTTGGATTTAATATAAAATTCCTATAGGATTAACATTGAACTGAAAAGGGGACCTTTAACCTTAATCAAAATAATATTTTCTTATATGTTCTGGGTAATTGTTCTAACAAGTCATGTCTACTTTCTCATATATCAGTTAACATATCAATGTAAAATTTGGTGCCCCGCAGTTTTCACCCATGCGAAAAACAAAATTTCATCTAGATTCTGTCACATCTGGTTACAATTTTATTACATAATTCATGATTTAATATCAAACCATAAGAAATTAACAGGATACCTTTATATGAAATAATTGCATGGATTGAAAAATACTTAATTGTTTTATATTTTCTATGTTTTTTGTGTTAGGGAACTTGATTATTTTGGGCTAGAAAGAATTTGAAAATATATATAATATTCTAAAAAGAGTAATAAATATCAAACCATTTACGTGCATTGACCATCGATCTACATCAGGGACATTTTCTGTCTACCGTATCTGTATTTCATTATAGTCGTATTGTCAGCCTGTCAGTAATTAAATGTATTTATAATACCCCACACAACGAAGTTGTGGAGGGTATATAGTTTTTGACTGGTCTGTCAGTCCGTCCATCCATCCCTCAGTTTTTAAGATGGAAAGTTTTTAATTTGCAGGTAGATTGTGCACATATCAAAGATGTGCATATAGTACTTGGATTTTGACGTTGGATAATTTTTCAGAAACTGTACACATTGTTGAACTTTGTCATTTTTTTGTCATTTTTATGCATTATATTGCATATAGGGTACATCATTTGTCAGGATAACTCCTCGTACTCTTTATAAGATAGGAATTTTTTATTTTCCAGGTTGATTGAGCACATATCAAAGATGTCCATGCTACTTGGATTTTTATTTTTGCTTCTTTTTTGCAAAAATATTCATTGTTAAGCTAAGTCATTTTTTTGTCGGATAATGCTTACTGGTCGAGTACCAGTTATCGCCAATTTTCATGTGCTTCGAGGTGTCGCGTGACTTTTGATACAAGTGACATTAATATCCTAAAAATACATTCCTTGAAGAAATTTGTTTTAATCCTTAAAAACAGTGAAATCTGAGATAAAATCCCCTGGGAGCCCTTTAAAATATAAATTGCTATGTGGGGGGTAACGTATGATAATTAGCTAAAAATAGATTTTTTACATATGATGTTGTAAAAGAGAATTTGGAGTGTCAGCTACATTTTCCGCCAGAAATAAATGCTTACTATGTTGCTTTCTCTTCAAATAGTCAAATCAAGATGAATTGGGGTTGTAAAGGTCTTCTATTTTCTTGTTATCGTGAACAAAATAGAGCGAATTTGGCATTGATAAAAATCATGCTAATTTCAGTTCGAAAATTGCATTGGCTGACCTTTCATTCTTTTTTCCCCTTTAATTAATCCCTTTCGGGAGTATTTCAGTGGATTTAAGTGTACATTTAACAATTTGATAAAAAGCTGATGTATATTTTGAAAGATGGAGATAACTGGTACACACATCAGCAAAATTTGTCGACAAAACCAACACTTTTTAAAATGACTATATTACTGCGCATGTGCAATGAAACTGAAAATGAACATGATTGGTTAATGTATTACTTGGGAAATTTTTACAATATAAAGCATTAAAAGTTTTGTTCGAGTTTAGCAGATCAAATGCAAAATCACAGTGTGAAAATGGCGATAATTGGTACACAACCAGTATATGGTACATCATTTGTCCGGATAAATCCTCCTACAGATTTTAACCTAGTAAGTTTTTATTTTGCAGATTGATTTTGCATACATTGAAGATGTGCATGCTACTTGGAATTTGATTTTTGCTGATTTTTTACAAAAATATTCATTGTTGAACTTAGTCAATTTAGGCAAGATAATGCTTATAGGGTACATCCTCCTCCTACAGTTTATAAGAAATTTTACAGGACGATTGTGCATCTGAAGGAGATGTGCAAACTACTTGGATGTTGATTTTTGATAATTTGTAGATAATGCAAGATTATCTGATATGTGAGACGTGCTAACTATAGTTATCAGGACCCCCAATGGATCTGTATACTGCTGTCCGTCTGTCCATCCATTTATGTCGTATTGTCAGCCTGTCCGTAATTTGTTATATTTATTTAATTTCAGGACCCCAACAGATCTGTATACTGCTGTCTGTCTGTCTGTCTGTCCATCTGTCCATCCATTTAAGTCGTATTGTCAGCCTGTCGGTAATTTGTTATATTTATTTAATTTCAGGACCCCAACAGATCTGTATACTGCTGTCTGTCTGTCTGTCCATCCATTTAAGTCGTATTGTCAGTCTGTCAGTATTTTGTTGTATTTATTTAATTTCAGGACCCCAACAGATCTGTATACTGCTGTCTGTCTGTCTGTCTGTCCGTCTGTCCATCAATTTAAGTCGTATTGTCAGCCTGACAGTAATTTGTTATATTTATTTAATTTCAGGATCCCCAACAGATCTGTATACTGCTGTCTGTCTGTCTGTCTGTCCATCCATTTACCGTAATTACTCGAATTTTTCGACACTCAGATTCACCACTTTTTGGGGATTTTGAAAAAACGTCGAAAAATATGATTTTTTAAATATTTTCAGGGCAGATTTCAACAGAAATCGGCGATCGGCGCTTATGTCATCAGTCCCAATGTTTGCCGGTAACAGTTACCTAATTATGAATGCCTGTTATATCTTTTTAATAAAACTATGCAGTATTTGTGTTGTTTTTATTATTTAAATAAAGCTATTCAGACTTATTACTGTTTTATTATTAATTAAAACTTATTCAACAACACGTTGTTTACATTTTACCTGGACTGCATCACGTGATCAAGGTGGTCTGATTTTCTCTCATTAGACTCGTGTATTGCTATTTCTATGATTAGATAATTTTAATAAAACCCATTTAATCACCATGCAATTAGCTTTTACTAAGATGTCATAGTAATTTGTACACACAACCTGTCATAAAAAGGTCATCACTTTGTTGTGTATCGATCCAGAACAAACAATGATTTCCGGTATCTATTTTTAACAAAAATGTGTTTACAGGGGTACAATACGGGGAAATCAATAAAAATTGCAAAGAAAACAGAAGTGGAGTTGATTATTAATTTTAAAA
>MJUU01027757.1:77953-93807 GCA_002080025.1 Modiolus philippinarum
GTCTGATTTAGACAGAGTGTTTTCATTGGAACCCTTTGGAAAAGTTTTTTCTTGAAGATTATATCATTGTGTCCATACTTGTTTTGTGTCCACACTTGTATTGTGTCCACACCAACTTAATTTTGCACTTACCATATCGATTCAGGGTTCAATGAGCGGGGGGTATCTTTGGCTGCCATTCGGCGACAGCTCTTGTTACAGCTGATAGTATTTTTGGCCATGGAAACTAAATTTTTGTTTTATTTATAGGATGGTATAAACATTTGTAATAAGATAGCTGGTGTATGTGGTAAGGCCAAGAGTCAGAGACAGTCGACTACTATTATTGAATCAGATATTCCGGCTCCTTTTATGGATTCAGAAGACATGCCAGTAAGTGTTACAACTCATATACATATATTTCTGTCTAAGCCAAAATTCTTTATGAGTGGCATTGAGAGCCTCTTGTTGTCAGTATTTTCAGCATTTACTACATGTGTATAGTAAAGTTCATACATACATTAAGTTTTTTTGAAATTTTTTTTTTATGATACTTCTTTTTTTGTTTAGGGTATACAGGGCACATTACATGTTTTTGCATATTGTTTAATTAAGTCAACTAATTTTAAATCAACTCTATTTTAACCCTCGTCCTGCTGTGCCCGGACTGGTTCGTGATGCACACCTAGGTCAGTTGAGCACCTCCTTCAGTTCTTGAAACGTACAGAGATGTGGTTTTTTGCACTGATATCATAGGAATTGCTATTTCATACAATATCAAATATCAAAATATAGGTTACAGTACAAACAGAGGCATTCAGTTGAAAATCACTCAAATCCGACGTCGGTGAATTGTAAGTGAAACGGGGTGAATGTCCGACAACAAACCCGACATTCACCGACATTCACGGATGTCCGAGAAACTGATAAACAGAGGATTAACTCACCTGCTGTTGTTAATTGTACTTGTCAACATTTATCTTCTTGTGTAAACGAAGTAATTATCTCTAAGTGCAGTTAATTATTTTGGAAAAGCTTGCTTTTCATATTTCAAATAGTCGGAAGATCGAGAGGATATTTAAAAAAAAAATATTAGATCTATGCGTATGGCAGAAAAAAAAAACTTATAATTGTGTTGTCATCGTGAATTAGTGACTGTCAGAACTTAAAGTTGTTAAAAGATCATATTATATAAATAATTTGTTACTTATTAAATAATTTGCACGAATATCAGCCTTAAAATTGCGTAATTTGGTTTTGTTAGGTCAAGGTTAATCTTAGTGAGTGACGACCTATAAATAGCACGCTATTAATAACATTGAATTAAAAAAAAATCACATGAAAAATGGCTTCAGAAAAAATCAATATTCACATATTCTTGCAGGGAATATTTCAGTGAATATTCAGTTCCAAGAATGTACTTAACATTCCATAAAAGCATTTTTTATTTTTTAACACGATGTCACATATCAGGGTCACATATCCTTTGGCTCCTATTTTTGTCACAAACAATACGTGCGAGCCTATTTTTAAGGGGAATCCGCTAAACTGTATTTTGATTGGTCATAAAAATAGAAATTCCATGCTTCAATTTCGTGCAGCATGTCAGTATGAGAATCTACGGAGGCTTTCGTTTTGAAATTAGACGTGTTTTAACCCGCTTTTCTCGGTCAAATGGAAATTGAGGAGATATTTTTGCATAGGTATATGTTTCGTCGAAGCCATCCAATTGTCTTTTTTTATTCGTGGCATTGATTAATACGTTCGGAAATACGATTTTGAAAGGGAATTCACATGAAACCCGGTTGTCATTGAGTTTAAATTATTTTTTCCTCTTGATACTATTAGCCTTAAACTTTTGAAGAGACAACTAGGACACTAAAACTCCGACAATTCTGGTGGAAGTCCGACTTTCACCGGCATTTATCAGTTGACCCAACATCAAAGAAAATTGCCGACGATTTTTTGGGTGAAATTTTTCCGACAATTTTGCCGGACAAACACCGACAAAACCTGTGAATTCCGGGGTGACAAGGGTGAAAATTGTCGGACTAGAGTGATTTTTAACTGAATGCCTCTGTTTGTACTGTATGTTAACAAATTTGCCAATTTTCATTGCCATCTCCTCAAAGTTGTACGCTGGAAACTTCAATTGAAAAAAATTACATACTTTTCGGCAACAAGAATGCAACACTTCATCCCTACTACTCCAAATTGCTTTATAATCATGCTACAATGTCATACCTATCACAGAATGGAAGCAACAGTACCTCAGGCACATGCCTCATGTCTACTTCCGGCTACAAATCCAAAATCGTGAAAAAATGCCAATTTCGAGAACCAGGACTAATAAAACCCTTCATCCAAAGCATGTTTATGTCTAGGTATTACTCCTAGGTTAGTGGGAACAACACACGAGGTGCAACATCTTCAGAAAATACTTTAAATTGGTTATACATGATCATCAGCTATCTGAGCCTTGAAAAGCAGCTGAAAAGGCTAAAAAAAATGGTACTTTTAACGGTGGTTATCAATATATAATCTTAACGAATTATAACAATATCAGAGGTATTAATCACATAAACACCATTTTAGGTACCTTGCTTTACTTAATTCGTGAATCAATATTAAACTTGTATTGTGTATACTTGTAATATAGTTTGAATTATCTCACTAAATATGATTTTTTAAGACAATAGAAGGTAATATCTCTCATTACAGACTGGAGAAGGTGAATGCTTTCTATGTAAATTTGTTGTTACCGAAGTTGACAACATCATTCAGAACAATCAGACAAAAGACAATGTCAATGCTTCTATACAGACACTATGTAACTCCCTACCAGGAGAACTCCAGGGTGTGGTAAGTCAATATAATAACACTGCTACTATACAGACACTATGTAACTCCCTACCAGGAGAACTCTAGGGTGTGGTAAGTCAATGTAATAACACTGCTTCTATACAGACACTATGTAACTCCCTACCAGGAGAACCCCAGGGTGTGGTAAGTCAATATAATAACACTGCTACTATACAGACACTATGTAACTCCCTACCAGGAGAACTCCAGGGTGTGGTAAGTCAATGTAATAACACTGTTTCTATTCAGACTCTATGTAACTCCCTACTAGGAGAACTCCAGGGTGTGGTAAGTCAATATAATAACACTGCTACTACATGTATACAGACACTATGTAACTCCCTACCAGGAGAACTCCAGGGTGTGGTAAGTCAATGTAATAACACTGCTTCTATACAGACACTATGTAACTCCCTACCAGGAGAACTCCAGGGTGTGGTAAGTCAATGTAATGACACTGCTTCTATTCAGACTCTATGTAACTCCCTACCAGGAGAACTCCAGGGTGTGGTAAGTCAATGTAATAACACTGCTTCTATACAGACACTATGTAACTCCCTACCAGGAGAACTCCAGGGTGTGGTAAGTCGATGTAATAACACTGCTTCTATTCAGACTCTATGTAACTCCCTACCAGGAGAACTCCAGGGTGTGGTAAGTCAATGTTTTGTCTATTCTTCTATATATAAATTGTGTATCTGTTTACTAGTGTAACTAAAGCCCTGTATAGTAGTACATTAAACACTTAAGACGAAAAATTGTGGGCCCAAGATGCTTTGAATTAAGTGAAAATAGTTATGTGACAAATAAGCTTTTTGTCTCCGCCCTTGACAAAAGTCGCGAAAGCGAGACATAGTGATCAAAAATTTCTGTCGTCAGTGTCATCGGCATTGTCGTCAACATTTATTTTAACCCCTTGGTTAAAAGTTTTCTAAACATTAATATCTTCATCATATCTTTATGGAATCATTTGACAAAAAACCTTATATCACAGTAAATGAACTTTATCAAGACATTGTAAATCTCAATATAAATAAATCTGCTGGAACTGATAACATAGGTCCAAAGATACTTAAACTATGTAGGCATGTTATTGCATCACCTCCATTTTTAATCGTATGATTGATAGTGGAATATTTCCCTCATCATTGAAAAATGCAAAAGTTTCCCCAATATACAAAACAGGATCAAAGTCTGAAACAACTAATTATAGACCTGTCTCAATACTGCGTGCATTATCAAAGCTCATTGAAAAGCATGTCACAATTTAATTATATAACTTTTTATTGAAATATGAATTACTCCATTTTTCACAATCAGGCTTTAGAAGAAAACATTCATGTCAAACTGCTCTGATTAATATTATTGACAATTGGATGAAAGACATGGATAATAGAGATCTTAATTTAGCCGTAATGCTGGATTTAAGGAAAGCTTTTGATGTCGTTTATCATGAAATTTTGCTCCAAAAATGGTTATATATGGGTGCAGTAAGAAATCTCTTACTTTTTTCCAATCTTATCTCAGTAACAGTACACAACAAGTCCAGCTTGGTAGTGCTGTATCTTCTAAACTCAGTATAAAATATGGTGTGCCACAAGGCTCAATTCTTGGTCCTGTCATGTGCCTTTTGTTCATTAATGATTTGCCATTAAATATTAAGAATTGTGTTACTGACATTTATGCAGATTACTCAACTATTCAAAAGTCTGGAAAATGTATTCAGCAATTAGAAACTTTAGTTCAGGAAGATTTACACTGCATTGAAAAATGTTGTAAAGACAACATGTTTATAAATTGTTCAAAAACGAAATTTATGATAATTGGTTCAAAACCAAAACTAGGCAACCTAAGATATGAACCTTGTTCAGAACCAATACAAAGGTCACTTTGCGAAAAGGTACTAGGTGTTAAAATGGATCCTACTCTACAGTGGTCAGATCAAATTGATCATGTTTGTGCCAAAATCTCCTCTCGAATATATCTTTTTACAAAAATTAAACTATATCTCAATCTTGAGGCACGGAAATTATTTTATACAGGTTATATCCTTCCATTAATTGATCATTGTTGTATTGTATGGAGTTCGTGTAGTAAAAGTAATCTTGATTGTATAATAAAACTACAAAAAAGAATTGTCAGATTAGTACTTGATGCAGATCCCCTTGCCCCATCAGATCCCTTATTTAAAAACTTAGGATGGATGAAAGTCTCCCAAAGGATGCAGTATCATAAATACATGCTCCTCTTCAAATGTTTACAAAACGAAGCCCCTGCATACCTCAATGATAAATTTACATATCTTTCTGATGTAAATTCCTACCATCTTAGAGAAGTAACAAGTGGAAATTTGTATATCCCAAAGCCAGAAACAGAAACATACAAGAAATCATTTTTATACTCAACGTCTGTTCTTTGGAATAATCTGCCAATAAACATACGTAACTCATCTAGCTGTGAAATTTTCAGGATCAAAATTAAAGATTATATTTTAAATGGGTGAAGACATACATGTACTATTGTTTCAGAATGTTGATATTCTGTAAGACAATTATATTATAATTTGAATTGTATTTATTATATATTTTTTGTATTTTTTCATGTATTGCGTTTATTATTTGTATTTGTTTTAAACATTATGTATATTATTGAAATGAGGGCCTCAGGGAAGATTGGTTGTACCAATTGTGTTTGCCCTCTATAAATAAAGCATTTACTTACTTACTTACTTACTTACTTACTTTGAAATTTTGACAAAAGCAAGAAAATGGTCAGGAAATTACCTCTAGTTGAAAAATTTCGAAATTTTTGTTTTAGTTTTTCCGTATTTGGACTTAGTTTTTTTGCGCAAGAAATTTATTTTAACCCTGTGGTTAAAGTTTTTTAAAAGTCAAATGAAGCTCATAAAAGTGGTCAAAAGTTAGATGATGGTCAGAAAATCAAAACTTTTTTAGTTCCTTTCAGTTATAATGATCATTTTCAAAAGTCAAATTGCAAAAATCTTTGATTCTTATTTTGGTAAATTTTCTGAAACTCTCAAAGACCTGTTATTTTTTGGAATTCTACCCAGCAACCATATCTTTTTCAATTTCTTACAGTATGAATAATTATTTTCAATAGTGAAATTTCCAAAATCCTTGATTCCAGTTGTGGTAAATGTCATGAAATTCTAAAAGACCAGTCATTTTTTGGAATTCTACTTAGCAGCCATACTTTACTGTAAACATTTCTTTGAAAATGGTCATTGTACAAAAATTTTTATTCCAATTTTCTTATGAAAGTCTCAAAGACCAGTTATTTCTTGTAATTCTACCTAGCAACCTCATCTAAACATAGGCCAAATTATAATGACAATGTGTACTGATCGGGCGAGACATTAGGTTCCGTGGAACCTTTACAAATTTTTAAAAGGAGTAATTATAAGAAGTGATGTAAGAGGAAGTTATAAGGAATAAAAAACATGGGTGAGATCAAGTGCACTGGTAGAGTAAGTATTGCCTGCTTCTTATAAGACACCTGCAGTGTTGAACATGTCAAGTACGGTAGTAAAGTCAAATCTGGTAGAAGAAACAACAATCTTAAGCTTTTAAAGTGAAATCATATGTTGAAATGCCAAAAGTTTTGATGATATCCTTTGATATACAGTTCTATGAAAGCTGTAAATGTGAAATGACAACATTTGAATGTAAATCTGTATCTTTGACTGCATGTTAGGAACAGTATTGAATGTGACATCTTTAATAAGGGAGATATAGATAATGAAATAACAACCTTCTTATATTTCAAAACCAAGTTTTGTCATTGTCAGTGATATGAGATTAAACTTGTATTTTGTTTTCAGTGTCAGACATTTGCTCCAGCATTACTGACAGCTATAGAGGATGGATTAGACCCAAATATGGCCTGTGCTAAAATCAAACTGTGCCCAGGTAAGCCCTCATTACTGACAGCTTGGATTGGACCATATATGGCATGTGCTAAAATCAAACTGTGCCCAGGTAAGCCCTCATTACTGACAGCTTGAATTGGACCAAAATATGGTCTGTGCTCAAATTAAACTGTGCCCAGGTAAGCCCTCATTACTGACAGCTTGAATTGGACTTAAATATGGTCTGGGCTAAAATCAAACTGTGCCCAGGTAAGCCCTCATTATTGACAGCTTGTATTGAACCCAAATATGGTCTGTGCTTAAATCAAACTGTGCCCAGGTAAGCCCTCATTACTGACAGCTTGGATTGGACCCAAATATGGCCTGTGCTAAAATCAAACTGTGACCAGGTAAGCCCTTATTACTGACAGCTTGGATTTTACCCAAATATGGGCTGTGCTAAAATGAAACTGTGTCTAGGTAAGCCCTCATTACTGACAGCTATAGAGGATGGATTGGACCCAAATATGACCTGTGCTAAAATCAAACTGTGTCCAGGTAAGGCCTCATTACTGACAGCTTGGACTATACCCAAATATGGTCTGTGCTAAAATCAAACTGTGCCCAGGTAAGCCATCATTACTGACAGCTTGGATAAGACCCAAATATGGTCTGTGCTAAAATCAAACTGTGCCAAGGTAAGCCATCATTACTGACAGCTTGGATTGGACCCAAATATGGCCTGTGCTAAAATCGAACTGTGCCAAGGTAAGATAGCATTACTGACAGCTTGGATCGGACCCAGAAAATGGCCTGTGCTAAAATCAAACTTTGTCCAGGTAAGTTAGCATTTTACTGACAGCCACGAGGAGTTTCTAGGTAAGTTAGCATTACTGACAGCTTGGATTGGACCCAAATATGGTCTGTACTAAAATCAAGCTTTGTCCAGGTAAGTTAGCATTACATACAGCTTGGATTAGACCCAAATATGGTCTGTGCTAAAATCAAGCTTTGTCCAGGTAAGTTAGCATTACTGACAGCTTGGATAAGACCCAAATATGGTCTGTGCTAAAATCAAACCGTGCCCAGGTGAGCCCTCATTACTGGCAGCTTGGATTGGACCCAAATATGGTCTGTGATAAATCAAATTTTGTCAAGGTAAGTTAGCATTACTGACAGCTATAGAGGATGGATTGGACCCAGAAAATGGCCTGTGCTAAAATCAAACTTTGTCCAGGTAAGTTAGCATTGCACTGACAGCCACAAGGAGTTTCTAGGTAAAATGGCTGTTTTGTTGAGAAAATTTAACTAGATTGTACTCTGCCATACTATAAGGGTGGAAAATTTCACGATTTTAATGGACAAACATTTCGCAAAGGGGTAATTTGTCCAATTTATGTCTTTCCAATTCGACAATATTATTGCTTTTATACACAAGACTATTCGTGTGGCAATATTTTCGTGGATTTTTCTGATCCACAAATATAGCAAAGATTTCCATGTTTACAGTGTCTGATCTAAATAACTGTATTAATTGAATTTAGCTGTATTAAGGTCAGTCATTTTGGAGAGATGAATTAGGGGGTGAATAGATGACAAAATATGTGTTAAAGAATTGTATCAAACTAATTGAGAAGATGTGAAGATTAGACCCTTTAAAACTACCCTTTTCATTTTGTATTGTAGGAGAAGATTTGGAAGATGACTATGACTCGGATGAAAAATCAGAAAAATTTGATCAGTATGATTTAATAGAGGAAACCATGAAGATTGCTGATCAAGAAGAAAAGGATTCCGTGAAAGTAAGTCTGATATACTGATATAATAAATTAAAATGTTCTCAATGCTGTCCTTGTGTATATCGTAGCCATAGCAGGGCCTTCTACATAGTAATACAGTTGTTTTTTTTCCAAAAAAATGACAAAGGAATTTCAGGGGAGTTCCAGGATTAAAGGGGTCCAACCTATTATTTGCCACTTCTACTTCTGTATAAAAATAAAGTAAAAATTACCACAGAAAGAGGATTCCAACCCCTGTTACAATTCTTCTCTTGGGTCTGCCAATGTTATAATACAAAGTTAATCAACAACTGAAGCAGCATTAAGAAATGCCATCCATATGTTCTACAAGGTATATTTACTGTCAACATAGTATTAGACAAAAACAAAAAATGTTTCTCGACTTACAAAGTTCAATAGCAAAATAAAAGTACAGAGTTGAATTTTTTTAGAATTACATGTATTTTCAAGGGCAAACTTGATTTGGCATACTATTTACTTCTCTGGGAAAAACATCTCCTCTGAAAATACTGAAACAAATGGAACCGAACTGTACTAAAATGATGTATTTGAGGCTATTAAAAATTTTCATATTTGTCATCCATCTACAAACATGGCAGTAAACACAGAACATAGTTTATGAGAATCATATGGAAAACATATCTTGGTCATATCTACTGAAATTACCAAAGGAAATAACTAAATACTGTAATTCCTGTAAATTAAGTTTCTGCATATGCACATTTCGACAACTCATGTCTCTTCAGTGCAGATAAATCTTAATGTTTGGAAGACCATAAACTTGAATCCAACTTAACAGGAATCAGTTTTGAATGTTCTCAACTAAGTTTGCTGATTTGTTCTGTTTCAACAAACAGTCATGGGCACCAGAGTGGAAAAGGGAAGTATTTGACCTTATGGGAAAAACTTACTTTTGATCATTCCCTCTTAAACTACATAAGAAAATAGAACCAATCTATACTAAGTTAGGGATACAGGCCTAGGTCCTTTTAAAAAAATGCACATTTCACTTAATAAGACATCAAGGATACCAACTTGGAATGTAGTTTAATATTTTACTCTCTGATATAAGAATCTCCTCTGAAACTGAAATTAAATTTACTGAGAAAATATTTTCATCTTATGTTTCCGATGAGCCCAATAAAAGTAGATTTTAATTGATAATAAATTCATTTGTATATAAACAGTATTTGGAACCATTTTGTGAGGTGATCAATTCAGGCTGAGGTTCTGAGTCTCTAGTTTCCTTTAGATGGAAGTTAAAGCACTCATAAATTTTTTGGTCGCAAATATGATAAGGTTTCCCATTTTGAAAACAATTAAATGCTGTTTGAAATATAAATAGTATTTGCTTTTTCAGAACTAAAAGATTGTAGGTAAAGTGATAGGTGTGTGAGCACACATTATGCATATTATTGAAGCCAGGAACCTGTGGACACTTTAGTCTAATGACTCTTTACTCACAAAACACTGTTACCTGACGAGATGAATTGAAACACAATGTTTCAACACCAAAGAGGTTCCAATAAGCCAGATTTTATTGTGATTTACAATTTGTGATCTATTTTTAGAATTATCCCCTCTGTGGTGTTTGCAGACTTATTATCGAAGGAATGGAATCAGACATTCGACAGAAGAAATCACCATCAGAAATCAGTGATCATTTGTTATCTGCTTGTGAAAAACTTGATAGTATGACAGCCTCGTTGGTAAGGACATCTTTTTTCTATATTTATAGGATTATCCATTGTGTGTCGTCTGCCAAGTTTTGGGTGGTATAATAGATGTACAATTATCATTGAACAGAACTGTGGAAGAAATAAGTGATGTTCTGTTCATGTTGTGTGGTAAATTGGATTTTGCTTTACAAGCTGTGGTAAGCATATTGGGGTCTTGTAGGGGTCCCACTTTCACAAAATTATGCTTCTTATTTGTAAAATGATGTATCACGCTTATTTGGTTTTTGGTTGTAGATATAAAAGCTTGTTAAACTGGTATTATGCCTATTTTTGGGGTATTTTTCATGAATCACATTGTCAAAAAAGGCCTTTTCACGCATCATGCTTAGGCTTTACAGTACCTTCAAGCTGACTATGTCCAGATTAGAAATATTCATATTCTTCAATTTTGTATGAAAATTATAGACATGATACTTTATTCACAAAAAACACCCTACAAATTTATTACAGCTGCTTGTTTTAAAAAACTGATATTTGAAAGCATAAAGTATATACAGTGAAACCTGTCTAATCCAACATAATGTAATGGTCCCAAACATGGCTTGCGCATGCTTATTAAACCTGAGTATTCCGACATCCTGTATAATCCGACACATTTTTATGGTCCCAGAGGGTGTCGGATTAGACAGGTTCCACTGTACCAAAAATGGAAATGATATTTCCTGATTTATACAGAAGCAATTGTGGCATTTCTTATGTAACTTATATACATATAATGAATATCAGAGTTTCTTAAAGTCAAGTGACTGTGAATATATGCCACAAAGTTTCAAGTCTACACCATAGCAAGAGCTAGCATGAATGTTGGGCTTTTTTATTAGTTTTCTGAATCCTATATGATATTGTTTTTGTCACTTGCTTTCTTTTGAACACATATTTCAGGATATCATATACTTACTCGAGATATGTGTCAGTCTGCATGTGTCATAAAGAGAGACTTAAGCCAGTCATATCTTCAAGGGGTGTAATATGAAATCCGTATTACATGGGTGTGTAATATGAAATCCGTATTACATGGGGTAAAATATGGATTTTTCAAAATGGCGACTGACGATTTTCCAGCTCACGGAATAAACAAAGATTTACATATTTCAGTATGATTTTACGGAATTAATTTATAAAACAATTTATCCATTTACTGGGAACAAGCAACATTTTTGCGGATTTTTAGTGTACACCCGTCACAAGTTTCTTACTTTTATGTAGTTGTTCCAGTTAATGACCCTCATTGTTACGAAAATACTTTGTCGGTTTGTGAAGAAAATTACCAGTTTTAGCAAAGATTAAGCAAGATGTTCACCTTGAAACAAGTTTCAATTATTCCAGGACCCTTTACTAAATATAAGCGTTGGCAATAAATGTAAGTGTTTGTGACACAAATGTATAAGCTATGACGAAACCTGTCTAATCTCAATAATCTCATTTGAATGATCATGTGTAAAAATATTTCAAAGCAATTTATTTACAACTTTCAGTACAAAAGGGCTTACATTTAATGGCACGAGGTACAGAACCATTAACTTAATTTTCCATTTGAAAATAAACTGTCTGTTGGATGGGAAACACAAAACAAGAGGGAACTAAGACACACACAGAAGAAAAAAGTCATTTTTAGCTCACCTGGCTTATGCCAGGGTGAGCTTTTGCCATCATTTTGCGTCCGTCGTCCGTCGTCCGTCCGTCCGTCCGTCCATCGTAAACTTTTCATTCAAAGATCTTCTCCTCTGAAACTACTGGGCCAAATGGAACCAAACTTGGCCACAATAGTCCTATGAAGGTCCCTTACAAAAAAGGTGTTTTTCAGGTTTGCACGATATTCAAGATGGCTGCCAGTGGGAAACATAGTTTTAACAATGGACCCTATGGGAAAACAATTTCAAAGATCTTCTTCTCTGAAACTACTGAGCCAATTGGCACCAAACTTGGCCACAATGGTCCTATGGTGGTCCCTTACAAAAAAGGTGTTTTTCAAGTCCATGCGATATCCAAGATGGCTGCCAGCGGGAAACATAGTTTTAACATTGGACCCTGTGGGAAAACACATTCAAAGATCTTCTTCTCTGAAACTATGAAGCCAATTGGCACCAAACTTGGCCACAATAGTCCTTTGGTGGTCCCTTACAAAAAAGGTGTTTTTCAGGTCCGCGCGATATCCAAGATGGCCGCCAGCAGGAAACATAGTTTTAACATTGGACCCTATGGGAAAACACATTCAAAGATCTTCTTCTCTGAAACTACTAGGCCAATTGGCACCAAACTTGGCCACGATAGTCCTCTGGTGGTCCCTTACAAAAAAGATGTTTTTTCAGGTCCGCACGATATCCAAGATGGCCGCCAGTGGGAAACATAGTTTTAACATTTGACCCTATGGGAAAACACATTTAAAGATCTTCTTCTCTGAAACTATTAAGCCAATTGGTACCAAACTTGGCCACAATAGTCCTTTGGTGGTCCCTTACAAAAAAAGGTGTTTTTCAGGTCCGCACGATATTGAAGATGGCCGCCAGCAGGAAACATAGTTTCAACATTGGACCCTATGGGAAAACACATTCAAAGATCTTCTTCTCTGAAACAATGAAGCCAATTGGCATCAAACTTGGTCACAATAGTCCTTTGGTGGTCCCTTACAAAAAAGGTGTTTTTCAGGTCAGCGTGATATCCAAGATGGCCGCCAGCGGGAAACATAGTTTTAACATTGGACCCTATGGGAAAAGACATTCAAAGATCTTCTTCTCTGAAACTTTTGAGCCAATTGGCACCAAACTTGGCTACAATAGTCCTTTGGTGGTCCCTTACAAAAAAATTGTTTTTCAGGTTCACGCAATATCCAAGATGGCAGCCAGCAGGAAATATAGTTTTAACATTGGACCCTATGGGAAAACACATTCAAAGATCTTTTTCTCTGAAACCTCTGAGCCAATGGAACCAAACTTGGTCAAAATAGTCTTTATGTGGACCCCTGAAAAGATTTTTTTTTTCAGGTTCCCACTTTATGCAAGATGGCTGCAAGCAGGGAACATAGTTTAACATTGGACCCCATGGGGACACCAGCGGTGTTCTCCCCTGAGACTAATTGGGCATATTGGAACTATAGTTGAATTATATACATGTATATTGGCTCTTTGACCTCAAATGTCTATGTTAATAAAGTACCAGGTGAGCGATACAGGCTCTTGAGAGCCTCTTGTTTTCTATTCTATACTCAAAAGTGAACATTTTATTGTTTCATTTTAGTAAAAAGCGAGTGGTATACGTTTAATTTGTTTAACATAATAGATACAAAATACTGAAGTTAATTGAGATAATGTTAACAAAAATGAAACCAACATGCTCCAGTTGAAACAAATTTCGATGAAAATGACAATGACTAAATGACAAACAAATTACAGATGAAATAAAGAAGAGTAAAGCTGCTTAAATATTGAAGTATATGATAAATAGTTTATGATATGGCATTTTTCATATCATATCCCATATCATCCCTCGACCCATATTAGCCCTCTGGCCTCCAGCCCTCGGGCTAATATGGATGTCTCGTGATGATATGAGATATGATATGAAAAATGCCATATAATAATCTCTATTTATCATCAGTTGTTGATAAAGAACAATATTTAATTCTTCCTCTTTTGTAGAGACATGCACTGGTAAAAATAGCAATTTTACTGTTGACTGACTATGTACAGTTTTAACCTTTAGGTATTACTCATGAGAAGTTGCTCATAGATTCTTTTTAGCTCACTTCAAGAAGTGAGGGAGGTTTACGTGATACCCCTGGTCTGGTTAGGAAGAATGGGTAAAGGCCATTTCTGCCTACTGACATGTCCCACATTAACCATATTGCTATGTAGGATGCATTTGGGCTTGTCAACTGCAGTGCATGCTTCAGATGCTGTCTCTGACCTACATTCTAAGCATGAGCCACTTGGTTAGGTATGATGGTTCAAGTCCAATTCTGCTTTCTGAAATGTCCCATAGTACCATATTGGTATGTATGATGTTTTTTTGGATGACAATTCCAATGCATGCTTCGGATGCTATCTCTGAGCTACATTTTACACATTTTACACACGATTGACCTAGATAGGTAGAATGGTTAAAATCGGCCATTCTTGCTTACTGACATGTCCCACATCAATCATATTGCTATGTATGATGCAACTTTGGATGACAACTAGAATGCATGCTTTGGATGCTGTCTCTGACCTACATTTTACACATGAGCAACTTGGTTAGGTAGAATGGTCCAACTGCATTCCCGGTGACATGTCCCACATGAGCAGTATTAGTATGTATGATGCATTATGGGAAGACATCTGCAAAGATTGCAGTCTGTGACCTGTAACATTTTACACATGAATGAACCAGTTAGGAACAATTTTTGTTTATCAAAAGATATATAATCTGATTGAATATATATATTTCAGTGATGGACATATGTACCTATAATTATGAAGGGGATTTTAGCAGGATTTGATCATTAAATGTATATATTTCAGTGTCGGACATATGTACCTATAATTATGAAGGCGATTTTAGCAGGATTTGATCATTAAATGTATATATTTCAGTGTTGGACATATGTACCTATAATTATGAAGGGGATTTTAGCAGGATTTGATCATTAAATGTATGTATTTCAGTGTTGGACATATGGATTTGATTATTAATTGTATATATTTCAGTGTCGGACATATGTGCCCATAATTATGAAGGGGATTATAGCAGGATTTGATCCAACAGATGCTTGTATCACTATTAAATTATGCCCTAGTAAGTATACAAATTTTGTCCTGTATGGAGTAGCCATTTGATTAGTTCACCTTATCCAAAGGGTCAGTATGAGCTATATCCTTTTTCCATCTATTTAGTTTTTAGCTCACCTGGCTATGCCAGGGTGAGCTTTTGCCATCACTTGGCGTCCGTCGTCTGTCGTCTGTCTGTCGTCCAAACTTGACCTGGGTCATCACCAGGGTATGTAGTTTAAAAAATGTGTTCGGTTAGTCCGAGGACCAAACAACATGATGGCTGTTACTAAAAATAGAACATAGGGGTAAATTGCTGTTTTTGGCAAATCCCTCTAAAACTGTTGCAGATATCAAAAATCTGACACGAGTAAAATTGTTCAGAATGCCGAGATCTATCTGCTCTGCAATTTTGAAGAAAATCGGAAAACCCGTCTGAGAGTTATAGCCCTTTTTCCGTAAATTTTTCAAAATTTGTGCATTTTTTATTTCAAAAACTGTAACAGATAGAGGTGAAGTGTAAATTGCAAAAATGTTCAGCATATCAAGATCTACATACTCTGAAATTTTGAAGAAAATCCAACAGCCTGTGTTATAGTTATTGAGTCTTTTTCACCAAAGAAAAAAAATTTTCAATGCCATATGGTTATGGGTTATTTCCCTTTTAAATCTGTTTTCAAATCTTCTTTGGTACACTTTTCTCTTTAAAGTTTTAGAGAAATTCCCTGCTTTCACTTTATTGAAAATAATTATTTGTTACATAATCAAGAGCAAAAAAGTGTTTTTGTACAAATTTTTACATTTTTTTGCAAAAATACTTTCATAATCTATACTTATTTCACAAATTGATAATAATTGTATA
>MJUU01027757.1:99090-112004 GCA_002080025.1 Modiolus philippinarum
GAATACTTGCAAATTTACACAGATGGCTCTAAGGATGGAGACAGAGTGGCTTCTGCAGCCGTTTTTGGAGACCGTGCTGCAACTCTCCGATTACCATCCTCTAGTTCCATATTTACTGCTGAAGCTAACGCTATTTACTCAGCACTTAAATTTGTAGCTTTATCGCAATCAAATAAATTCATGATTTGTTCCGATTCACTTTCTTGCCTATTGGCAATTGAAAGTCGAAAAACAAAACACCCAATTATTTTGAAAATAGCCGAATTCTACAAATCACTTGTAGCATTAGGCAAAGAAGTCATTTATGTTTGGATCCCTAGTCATGTGGGGATCTATGGAAACACAGTTGCTGACCAGGAAGCAAAGGATGCACTAGATGACGAGATGGCAGATTGTCCAGTACCTTACACTGACATGAAGCCTTTAATCGCTAAATATATTTTAAAGTTATGGCAGGCCAAATGGGATCTGCAAATAAATAATAAACTGCATGGAATACAGGCAGACGTCGGTAAACAAGTCAGCTCCTGTGGTAAAAACCGTAGGGAACAGGTAGTGTTGACCCGTTGTCGTATTGGACATACTTGAACAACACATAGTTTTATCCTCAACAGTGATGATCGACCTGAATGTATTCCATGCAATTGTCCTTATACAATTCAACATGTTTTAATTGAATGTGTAGATGTTGCCGATATCAGGCATGATTTTTATTCTGCTCATTGTCTTAAGGACCTATTTACAAACGTCGCTGGCGACAAGATCGTTCAATTTTTTAAAGCAATCAATTTATTTAGTAAGATTTAAATGGATCAATTTTAAACAAGTTTCTAATTTCTTATATTGTTATTGTTAAACTAAAAATTACTATTATGTTTTTAACATTTTACACATCTGTTTTACTTGTATAAAGCTATATGGTTTTATATTAATATTTTATGTATTTATTAAAATTGTTCAATAAACCCAACAGTTCTCGCCACAATATAGCTGAAATATTGCTGAAGTTGGCGTAAAACATCAATCAATCAATCAATCAACAAACTTGATAGTAATGTTATAATCAAGCTGTAGATATAAACACCATTAACATCTAGATTGAGATTGAATCTGAGCAATATATGAATAATTAACATTTTAACCTGCAGCAGATAAAGCTTTAAGTTAAACATGTTTTGTATGATTAAACAAAATTAGCTGAAATATTCCTTATATTACTACATAAAATGGTTTTATATAATTTTTTTTTCATGTTTTCAGGCTTTCACAAAAAAATTCCAACTTGTACTATACATCAAATAGTTTGTACACTTGTGAATCAACACACTTTTACAGTTTTATCATACCATGCTTTGGGTGGCCCTTTATGCCTGTGACAAAGATCAATTGATAAAAATGATAAGAAGTTGATTTTTGTATATTTTTGCAAAAAAAGATATATATATTATCATCGGCCATTTTTGCATGATTATACTTGTATCTTGCAAGGGTATCATATATGTCTTACAGTCACAAAAATCATTTATATTTGCAAGTTTCTTGTGAGCATTCCATCCTCTAGTTTCATCTGTCAATTTTTTTTTTAGTATGTTGACTGTTTTGCTTATTATTTTTAGATATGAGTTTCAGACCAGAGGAGCCTCTTCAAATTAAACACCAAAACAAAGAGGAAGATATTAAGGTAATGAATTCCCCTGTATTCTTAAGTGCATAAATTAGAATATTGATACCAAGGGTTTAGAAGAAAAAGTTCAATGTTATAACTAAAAGTTATGTATATTTTTTAAGAATTATATATAAAGAATTTTTTTAAACAGATTAGTTAAGAGATCTAGTACATAGTTCTAACATAAGTAGATTTAATCTGTGCTAGTCTAAACATAGTTATGCTGTCAATGATCATCTTATTGTTAGCTTTGTTAAGCTGTCAATGATATCTTAGTGTTAGCTTTGTTAAGCTGTCAATGATCATATTATTGTCAGCTTTGTTATGCTGTCAATGATCTGTCTTAGTGTCAGCTTTTGTTATGCTGTCAATGATCAGTCTTAGTGTCAGCTTTTATTATGCTGTCAATGATCATCTTAGTGTAAGCTTTGTTATGCTGTCAATGATCATCTTAATGTTAGCTTTGTTAAGCTGTCAATGATCATCTTAGTGTTAGCTTTGTTAAGCTATCAATGATCATCTTAGTGTTAGCTTTGTTAAGCTGTCAATGATCATGTTATTGTCAGCTTTGTTATGCTGTCAATGATCTGTCTTAGTGTCAGCTTTTGTTATGCTGTCAATGATCATCTTAGTGTAAGCCTTGTTATGCTGTCAATGATCATCTTAGTGTTAGCTTTGTTAAGCTGTCAATGATCATCTTAGTGTTAGCATTGTTAAGCTGTCAATGATCATGTTATTGTCAGCTTTGTTATGCTGTCAATGATCTGTCTTAATGTCAGCTTTTGTTATGCTGTCAATGATCATCTTAGTGTAAGCTTTGTTATGCTGTCAATGATCATCTTAGTGTTAGCTTTGTTAAGCTGTCAATGATCATCTTAGTGTTAGCTTTGTTAAGCTGTCAATGATCATCTTAGTGTTAGCTTTGTTAAGCTGTCAATGATCATGTTATTGTCAGCTTTGTTATGCTGTCAATGATCTGTCTTAGTGTCAGCTTTTGTTATGCTGTCAATGATCATCTTAGTGTAAGCTTTGTTATGCTGTCAATGATCATCTTAGTGTCAGCTTTGTTATGCTGTCAATGATCTGTCCTAGTGTCAGCTTTGTTATGCTGTCAATCATCTATCCTAGTGTCAGCTTTATTATGCTTTTAGTGATCCGTCCAAGTCTTAGTCTTGTTATGCTTCAATGGTTTGCTTTTGTCTCAATTTTGTATTTTTGTCCGTGATCTGTTTAAGGCTCAATCTTACTACACTGTCAATGATCTGTCTTAATCTTAGCTTTATTATAATGTTGATGGTCTGTCCTTATCTGAACTTTGTAATGCTGTCTTTCTTAGTCTCAGCTTTTTTATGCTGTCAATGATCTGTCCTGCATCAGCTTTATTATGATGGTAAAGATCTGCATATTTCTCTGATAGACTAGATTGTGTTTGTATTTTGATCTAATTATAAGGGTAGTTCTGTGCTATATACGGTCATTTTTGTGATACACAAAACTTAAAACTACTGTGTTAAACCTATACTTTGAAAACATCAATATCTCAATTTGCTTTCTTAGATTTGCGTATAGACACCTCCTGTATAACCGTTTTGTTTATTGGATGTGACAGAATATACTTAATATAATGTTCTTTGTTAGGCAGGACCAGGCTGTGCTATATGTAAGCTGATTGTTCAGGAAGTTGACTCGTATATACAGCAGAATAAATCAGCAACTCAGATCAACGCTACAGTATATGGATTGTGTGACAAACTTCCTGCTCCATTAAATACTTTGGTTAGTTATATTTCCTTTAAAGTTTACAAATCAAAGCTAAAATGTTTGGACACCAAAAGATTTACACATTTTCATAATTAATAAAAGCCTTTGAAAGGTCTGAAAGGTCAATGTTTTTTTAATGAATCCAGAATGAAGTAACAACAAAACAATTGAAATGATAGAAAATGCACCTCTAGGTGAAAAGATTCTTGTTGAAATTAAAATTATCTCATGTCTAAGAAAGGTTGAATGTTAAACTTTATTTTATGCATCATAGTTTGTAATAATTTTTAACTATTCAAATGATACATTAGCATTCACACAGATTTCATAAAATTATATTTTTTAGTGTACAACATATGCACCAATGATCATTCAGGATGTCCTAGCTGGTTTTGACCCTGAACAGACTTGTGAAAAGGTTAAACTGTGTACAAGTAAGTTCATAATATATTTCAATAGATATAATTTGAATGCATATAAATATAGGTATGTAAAAAAGGGATAACAGGAAATATCTGCAATGGCTGAAAATTACAAATACGTAATTTAATCAAATGAATTATACACTACTTTAGACTTTGAAAGTGGGTTATGGCAAATATAACTTGATATATAATAATAATAACATGTGTTTAATGTTTCATGTATTTGTTGCTTTTTACATTTCAGATGGAAGTTTATCAATTGAAGAGCTCACTCCAACAAATTTGGAAAAGAAGTTGCAAAATGTAGAGGTAAATGTTTTTTGTTAAATAAGTTCTTAAATGTTTTCTAGAAGGAAGTGCGAGACTTCAGTTTTTTTTACCAAATAAATATATTCTTTTTTTTTAATGTAAAATATTATTTTCCTTGTTTTATCATAACACATGTACCAATAATCAAAGGAATGACAAAATACAAACAGTCATGATTCTTTGCATTTTCCAATAATGAACTTTTTGTCAGAATGAGTAAAGATTTTGTTCTCTATGATGTTGCTTACATAGATAAACCTGATCAGGAAGTGATAATTTTCTGTGATATTCTGGATATGGGAGTACTTCTTATAAATTGTATTGGTGTACTGAACCAGGATGTTGAAAATTTCGTTGATATCTTTGATCTGTCTTATTCTAAGCTATTGTTATACTGTCAATGATCTGTCTTAGTGTCAGCTTTGCTATGCTGTCAATGATCTGTCTTAGTGTAGGCTTCATAATAATGATAATGATCTGCATTTCTCTGAAAAACAGTACTAGGTTGTGCTTTTGATTTGTTAGCTTACCTGGCCTAAAAGGCCATGTGAGCCATTGCCATCACTTGGCGTCCGTCAGCGTCCGTTCCATCTGTCATAACTTTTTCAAAAATCTTCTCCTCTGAAACTGCTTGGCAAAGTTTTACCAAACTTGGACTGAATCATCACCAGGGTATTTAGATTCAAAATTGTNGTAATACCTTAAATGGCCGCCAATCACGTGACTATCACCTGACACTGACCATTCAGTCACTTTTAATGTACTTTATAACAATGGAAAAATAAAAATCCTATTTTTATACAAATTTTATTTAATAAATTCAGTTTAATCATTAAGCAAATGCTTTGAAATTCCTTATATATTTCTTTTTTAAATACAGGAAGTGACCTTCATTTATCTCCCTTTGAAAAAGGAAGTAAACAAACCATTCATGTCTGGAACGATCTTTTTCAAATAAAACATGTGAAAAATATTTTATTGAATANCAAGATCTACCTGCCCTGCAATTTTGAAGAAAATCCAAAAACCTGTCTTAGAGTTATTGCCCTTTTTCCATGAAAATTTCAAAATTTTGATATTCTTTATTTTTTATCACAAAAACTATAACAATAGAGGTCAACTTTAAATTGCAAAAGTGTTCAGCATATCAAGATCTACCCACCTTGAAATTTTGAAGAAAATCTTACTACCCATATATGATTTATTGCCCTTTATTGGTCAAATTTAAGAAATTTGATACTTTTTGTCATCAATTTAAAAAATCTTCACTTCTTAAGCCACTTGGCCAATTGTTACCAAACTTAAGCTGAATCATCACCAGGGTAAACAGTTTCAAAATTGTGTTCGATTAGTCCGAAAACCAAGCAACATGGCTGCTGTTACTTAAAATAGAACAAAGGGTAAATTGCTTTTTTTTTTTACAAATAACTTCGAAAACTGTTACAGATAACAAAAATCTGATTCAGAGTGAAAATCAGCATGTCTAGATCTACCTGCCCTGCAATTTTAAAGAAAATCCAAAACTAGTGTTGGAGTTATTGCCCTTTTTCCGTTAAATTTTCCAAATTTTAATATTTTTATTTTTTATTTCAAAAAGTGTAACAGATAGAGGTCAGGTGAACCTGTGTTGAAAATTGTTCGTTGACCGCCATTTTCAAAATGGCTTCCAAAAAAGGTGGGAAAATTCAACATTGTCCGATTTCAATGAAATTTGGTTTCCAAGTGGATATTGATGTTGGGACTTCAAAACAGATGCTGACAATTTTTCGTTGACCGCCATTTGCAAAATGTCCACTAAAAAGGGCAGAAAAATTCAACATTTTCTGATTTCAATAAAATTTGGTTTCCAAATAGATGATGATGTTGCGACTTCAAAACCGGTGTTGAAAATTGTTGGTTGACCGCTATTTTCACAATGGCCGCCAAAAAATTTGGGAAAATTCAACATTGTCCAATTACAATGGAATTTGGTTTCCAAATAGGCTTTGATGTTGCAGATTCAAACCAATGTTAAAAATTGTTTATTGACCGTCATTTTCAAAATGGCTTCCACAAAAGGCGGGAAAATTCAACATTGTCCGATTTCAGGGAAATTTGTTTTCTAAGTGAATATTGATGTTGCGACTTCAAAACAGATGCTGCAAATTGTTTGTTGACCACCATTTTCAAAATGGCCGCCAAAAAAGGTGGGCAAATTTAACATATTCCAATTTCAATGGAATTTGGTTATTAATGTCGCAAATTCAAACAAATGTTAAAAATTGTTCTTTGACCACCATTTTAAAATGGCCTCCAAAAAAGGTGGGAAAATTCAACATTGTCCTATTTCAGTGAAATTTGGTTTCCAAGTGGATATTGATGTTGTGAATTCAAAACTGATGTTAAGAATTGTTTGCTAACCACCATTAAAAAATGGCTGCCAAAAAAGGCTGGAAAATTCAACATTGACTGATTTCAATGAAATTTGGTGTCCCAAGTGAACATTGATATCACTACTTCAAAAGTCGTGTTGAAAATTGTTTGTTGACTGCCATTTTCAGAATGGCCACCAAAAAGGCTCGAAAATTCAGCATTTTCCTATTTCAATGAAATTTGGTTTCCAAATTAATATTGATGTGGTAACTTAAAAAATGGTTTTAAAAATTGTTGGGATTACCATTTACAAAATCATGTGTCAACTTCAAAACTGGTGTTGAAAGTGGTCCTTAGCAAGTACGTTTTTGTCAAAAAAAGCCCAACAAAGAAATATAGTAACCAAGATCAGACTTTAAATACAGATCAAGGTATTAGTGGTGTTTGAGCTAACAAAGTTTGAGAGACTTAAGTTCAACTGTATAACTTAAAAGGTAGCTTGATTGTGACAACTGAAAGCCAGGTGAGTGATACAGGCTCCTGGGAGCCTCTAGTTCCTGAATAAATGGATAGTTGTCTACTACATACATTCTTTTCTGTGATACACAAATTAGAATCTACTGTATGAAACAAATATTTTGTAAACATTAATATATATCTCAAATGCTTTCTTAGATTTGCTTATAGACAGCACTATGCCTTCTGTATAAATGCTTTCTTGAAAAGGATGTGACAGAATGTACCTAATATAATGTTCTTTGTTAGGCAGGACCAGGCTGTGCTATATGTAAGCTGATTGTTCAGGAAATTGACTCGTATATACAGCAGAATAAATCAGCAACTCAGATCAACGCTACAGTATATGGATTGTGTGACAAACTTCCTGCTCCATTAAATACTTTGGTTAGTTATATTTCCTTTAAAGTTTACAAATCAAAGCTAAAATGTTTGGACACCAAAAGATTTACACATTTTCATAATTAATAAAAGCCTTTGAAAGGTCTGAAAGGTCAATATTTTTTTTAATGAATCCAGAAAGAAGTAACAACAAAACAATTGAAATGATAGAAAATGCACCTCTAGGTGAAAAGATTCTTTTTGAAATTGAAATTATCTCATGTCTAAGAAAGGTTGAATGTTAAACTTTATTTTGTGCACCATAGTTTGTAATAATTTTTAACTATTCAAATGATACATTAGCATCCACACAGATTTCATAAAATTATATTTTTTAGTGTACAACATATGCACCAATGATCATACAGGATGTCCTAGCTGGTTTTGACCCTGAACAGACTTGTGAAAAGGTTAAACTGTGTACAAGTAAGTTCATAATATATTTCAATAGATATAATTTGAATGCATATAAATATAGGTATATAAAAAAGGGATAACAGGAAATATCTGCAATGGCTGAAAATTACAAATACGATATTTAATCAAATGAATTATACACTACTTTAGACTTTGAAAGTGGGTTATGGCAAATATAACTTGATATATAATAATAACAACGTGTGTTTAATGTTTCATGTATTTGTTGCTTTTTATGTTTCAGATGGAAGTTTATCAATTGAAGAGCTCACTCCAACAAATTTGGAAAAGAAGTTGCAAAATGTAGAGGTAAATGTTATTTGTTAAATAAGTTCCTAAATGTTTTCTAGAAGGAAGTGCGAGACTTCAGTTTTTTTACCAAATAGATATATTTTTTTTTATGTAAAATATTATTTTCTTTGTTTTATCATAACATATGTACCAATAATCAAAGGAATGTCAAAATGCAAACAGTCATGATTCTTTGCATTTTCCAATAATGAACTTTTTGTCAGAATGAGTAAAGATTTTGTTCTCTATGATGTTGCTTACATAGATAAACCTGATCAGGAAGTGATAATTTTCTGTGTTATTCTGGATAAATTGTATTGGTGTACTGAACCAGGATGTTGAAAATTTCGTTGATATCTTTGATCTGTCTTATTCTAAGCTATTGTTATGCTGTCAATGATCTGTCTTAGTGTCAGCTTTGCAATGCTGTCAATGATCTGTCTTAGTGTAGGCTTCATAATAATGATAATGATCTGCATTTCTCTGAAAAACAGTACTAGGTTGTGCTTTTGATTTGTTAGCTTACCTGGCCTAAAAGGCCATGTGAGCTATTGCCATCACTTGGCGTCCGTCAGCCTCCGTTCCATCTGTCATAAACTTTTTCAAAAATCTTCTCCTCTGAAACCGCTTGGCAAAGTTTTACCAAACTTGGACTGAATCATCACCAGGGTATTTAGATTCAAAATTGTGTTCGATTAGTCCGAGGACCAAACAACATGGCTGCCATTACTAAAAATAGCACATAGGGGTAAATTGCTGTTTTTGGCAAATAACTCAAAAACCATTACAGATATCAAAAATCTGACTTGGGGGGTAAAAGTGATCAACATGACAAGATCTACCTGCCCTGCAATTTTGAAGAAAATCCAGAACCTGTCTTAGAGTTATTGCCCTTTTTCCAGGAAAATTTCAAAATTTTGATATTCTTTATTTTTTATCACAAAAACTACAACAGATAGAGGTCAACTCTAAATTGCAAAAGTGTTCAGCATATCAAGATCTACCCACCTTGAAATTTTGAAGAAAATCTTACTACCCATATAGGAGTTATTGCCCTTTTTTGGTCAAATTTAAGAAATTTGATACTTTTTGTCATCAATTTAAAAAATCTTCACCTCTTAAGCCACTGGGCCAATTGTTACCAAACTTACCGTAATTACTCGAATTTTTCGACACTCAGATTCACCACTTTTTGGGGATTTTGAAAAAACGTCGAAAAATATGATTTTTTTTATATTTTCAGGGCAGATTTCAACAGAAATCGGCGATCGGCACTTATGTCATCAGTTCGAATGTTTGCCGGTAACAGTTACCTAATTATGAATNAAAACACATTCAAAGATCTTCTTCTCTGAAACTATTAAGCCAATTGGTGCCAAACTTGGTCACAATAGTCCTTGGGTGTTCCCTTACAAAAATAGAGTTTTTTGGGTTCGCGCTATATCCAAGATGGCCGCCAGCGAAAACATAGTTTTAAAATTGGACCCTTTGGAAAATACATTCAAAGATCTTCTTCTCAGAAACTACTAGTTCAATTATAACCAAACTAAGCCACAATTGTTCTTAGGTGGTCCCATCCAAAAATGTATCTGGTAGGTCCGTAACTCATCCAAGATGGCCACCATCTGGAACATAGTTTTTACATTGGCCCAATTGATTTTAAGGGAAACCTCTGCCCAATTTTTTGAATTTTTATTTGAATTGTGGTCTGAATGTTTTAATTTCAGCAATATGTATTACTTTGATTATAAGGGGAACCCCTGCCCAAATTTTTTTTGAATGGTGTTCTGTTATGGGTTGTAATGGATGGTGGATCTTTCAGTTGCCATGGAAACCAAATAAGAATACTGTAATTTTAGGAAAAAAAAGTATTCTGCTAAATTTTATGTTTTGTCTTTCCTATTGGAAATGCCTTTTATGAAAATAGTCAGCCATGGTCCAGGTGAGCGATACAGGCTCCTGAGAGCCTCTTGTTTTTACAAATAACTTCGAAAACTGTTACAGATATCAAAAATCTGATTCGGAGTGAAAATAATCAGCATGTCTAGATCTACCTGCCCTGCAATTTTAAACAAAAATCCAAAACTAGTGTTGGAGTTATTGCCCTTTTTCTGTTAAATTTTTCAAATTTTAATATTTTTATTTTTTATTTCAAAAAGTGTAACAGATAGAGGTCAAGTGTAAATAGCAAAAAGGTTCAGCATATCAAGATCTACCCACCCTGAATTTTTGAATAAAATCCGAAAATCTTTTAAGAAGTTGTTGCCCCTTTTCACGGAAGTTTCAAATTTTCATATTTTATTATCCTTTATTCCCATAACTAGAGAAGATGAAGCTTAAGTGTAAATTGATAAAGTTTGCCATGCTGTGGCGACTTCAAAACTGGTGTATAAAATTTTTCGTTGACCACCATTTTCAAAATGGCCACCAGAAAAGGCGGGAAAATTCAACATTGTCCGATTTCAATAGAATTTGGTTTCCCAATAGATGTTGGTGAACCTGTGTTGAAAATTGTTCATTGACCGCCATTTTCAAAATGGCTTCCAAAAAAGGTGGGAAAATTCAACATTGTCCGATTTCAATGAAATTTGGTTTCCAAGTGGATATTGATGTTGGGACTTCAAAACAGATGCGGACAATTTTTCGTTGACTGCCATTTGCAAAATGTCCGCTAAAAAAAGGTGGAAAAATTCAACATTTTCTGATTTCAATAAAATTTGGTTTCCAAATAGATAATGATGTTGCGACTTCAAAACCGGTGTTGAAAATTGTTGGTTGACCGCCATTTTCACAATGGCCGCCAAAAAATTCAGGAAAATTCAACATTGTCCAATTACAATGGAATTTGGTTTCCAAATAGGTTTTGATGTTGCAGATTCAAACCAATGTTAAAAATTGTTTGTTGACCGCCATTTTCAAAATGGCTTCCACAAAAGGCGGGAAAATTCAACATTGTCCGATTTCAGGGAAATTTGTTTTCTGAGTGAATATTGATGTTGCGACTTCAAAACAGATGCTGCAAATTGTTTGTTGACCGCCATTTTCAAAATGGCCGCCAAAAAAGGCGGGCAAATTTAACATATTCCAATTTCAATGGAATTTGGTTTCCAGATAAGTTATTAATGTCGCAAATTCAAACCAATGTTAAAAATTGTTCTTTGACCACCATTTTAAAATGGCCTCCAAAAAAGGTGGGAAAATTCAACATTGTCCTATTTCAGTGAAATTTGGTTTCCAAGTGGATATTGATGTTGTGAATTCAAAACTGATGTTAAGAATTGTTTGCTGACCACCATTTTAAAATAGCTGCCAAAAAAGGTGGGAAAATTCAACATTGTCTGATTTCAACGAAATTTGGTGTCCCAAGTGGATATTGATGTCACATACCTCAAAAGTCGTGTTGAAAATTGTTTGTTGACTGCCATTTTCAAAATGGCCGCCAAAAAGGCTCGAAAATTCAACATACTCCTATAACTTTTCAATGAAATTTGGTTGTAAATAAATATTGATGTGGAAACTTAAAAAATGGTTTTAAAAATTGTTGTTGACTGCCATTTACACAATCATGTGTCAACTTCAAAACTGGTGTTGAAAGTGGTCCTTAGCAAGTACGTTTTTGTCAAAAAAAACCAACAAAGAAATATAGTAAACAAGATCAGACTTTAAATACAGATCAAGATATTGGCGGTGTTTGAGCTAACAAAGTTAGAGAGACTTAAGTTCAACTGTATAACTTAAAATGGTAGCTTGATTGTGACAACTGAAAGCCAGGTGAGTAATACAGGCTCCTGGGAGCCTCTAGTTCCTGAATAAATGGATAGTTCTCTACTACATACATTCTTTTCTGTGATACACAAATTCAAATCTACTGTATGAAACAAATATTTTGTAAACATTAATATATATCTCAAATGCTTTCTTAGATTTGCTTATAGACAGCACTATGCCTTCTGTATAAATGCTTTCTTGATAGGATGTGACAGAATGTACCTAATATAATGTTCTTTGTTAGGCAGGACCAGGCTGTGCTATATGTAAGCTGATTGTTCAGGAAGTTGACTCATATATACAGCAGAATAAATCAGCAACTCAAATCAACGCTACAGTATATGGATTGTGTGACAAACTTCCTGCTCCATTAAATACTTTGGTTAGTTATATTTCCTTTAAAGTTTACAAATCAAAGCTAAAATATTTGGACACCAAAAGATTTACACATTTTCATAATTAATAAAAGCTTTTGAAAGGTCTGAAAGGTCAATGTTTTTATACGACCGCAAAAATTTTGCGGTCGTATTATGGTATGGCGCTGGCGTCAGCGTCGGCGTTGGCGTCGGCGTCGGCGTCTGTGGACAGCATAACTTTAGTTCTAGTGAAGGGATTGTTATCAAATTTTAGTATGATGTTTGTTGGCACAAGCTTAAGCCTGGGTTTCAATTTCGCGTTCCCTGCCCAACCCGTTTTTGAAAAAGAGGCAAAAAAGGGGCCAAAAAGGGGTAAAATTAGGTATTTTCGTGTCTGTGGACAGCATAACTTTGGTTCTAGTGGATGGATTGTTTTCAAATCTTAGTATGATGTTTCTTGGAACATTCTTGAGAAAAGTTTTTTTCCTTTAGGTTTTTGCCCCACCCATTTCAGAATTAGGGGCCAAAAAAGGGTTAAATGAGGTGTTTTCACATATTTGACTGTAGAATCTTTATTATTTATTGGATTTTGATGGGGTTTGTTTCAGTGTGCTCCTGAAGAAATTTCCAATCTGGTGTATGCCAACGGATTTCACGTAGCATGTACTGCTC
>MJUU01027757.1:133348-143903 GCA_002080025.1 Modiolus philippinarum
ACAATTTCATTGGAACTCGAAATTCCTGGTTTTGAGTTCTGTGCACTAAAATTCTATGGAAAAATGCATTGCGTTGGGAACTTAATTCCGTTGCTTTATCGAACCACAAAATCCAGGAAAATTAGGATCCAACACATATTTGTACTTTTGCAGTTTATTCAAGCTCACAGGAAAAAAACATTAATGTTTTATTATTTTTTTTTTTTGCTTTTTCCATTTCAGATGGAAGTTTATCAGTTGAGGAGATCATTCCAAAAAAATTTGAAAAGACATTGCAAAATGTAGAGGTAAATAGTAATTTATTTAGCTGAGTATTCCTGATTATAAGAACAGTTCTTTAAAATGTGATGTGCAATTGTCAAACTACTGTGGGAAACATACTTTTTTTAAAGATTTTATATCTCAAATTGCTTTCTCATAGTTGTTAACAGACAGTGTTCTATAAAGAATTTTTTTTTTTGATTGAATGGAACAGAAAATACTTAATATAATGTTCTTTGTTAGGCAGGACCAGGCTGTGCCATATGTAAGCTGATTGTTCAGGAAGTTGACTCATATATACAGCAGAATAAGTCAGCAACTCAAATCAACGCTACAGTATATGGATTGTGTGACAAACTTCCTGCTCCATTAAATACTTTGGTTGGTTATATTTCCTTTAAAGTCTACAAATCAAGTGCAAATTTCTGGGACACCAAGATTTAGACATTGATTTAATAGATTTTGTTTAAAAAAATCTTTAAAAGTTCACTTGTTTCTTCAACAAAGCTACAAAAGAGTAAAAAAATAAACAAAGAATAGAAAGTGCAATTCTTGTTGAAAAACTACTTGTTGAGATTAGAATTCAATGATTTTTAAGATTTATTAATTATAGTATGTAAGCTGTAGATAATGTTAAACTGTCCAATATGTTTTGTAAGCATGAACACAGATTTCATGAAAATAAATAACAAAAATTCAAAAGTTACGGTGAATTTCGTTTCTGCATATGTGATGTTTTGATGCTTTTGATTTCAGTGTGCAACATATGCTCCAATGATCATTCAGGATGTCCTAGCTGGTTTTGACCCTGAACAGACTTGTGAAAAAGTTAAACTGTGTACAAGTAAGTTCATATAAATTGAATGCATATGAATATATATGGTAGGTATAAATGAACTATGCACTACCTATATTTGAACTGTTACATTACATTTATATTTACAAATTTGTACCTATAGTTATATGACTTTGGTAATATATATATATATATATATACCTATATTCTTTTATTCTTATTCTCTCTGGTTAGTGGAGTACACTCCTACAATTGAGGCCATACTCTAACGTAGTTGTTTTAAGATTTTATGGGTTTTTTTATTTGACTATTCTTGTGCTACATCTTATTTTGTTTTTTTATAGTCTGAAGCTGTTCTGCAACATATATTTTGATTTTATTATATACACTACTTTAGACTTTGAAAGCGGGTCATGGCAAATGTTAATAATGTTGTTTGTTTATGTTCGATATTTTTGTTTGCTTTCCATTTTCAGATGGAAGTTTATCAATTGAAGAGGCAATTCCAACAAATTTGGAAGTGAAGTTGCAAAATGTAGAGGTAAATGATTTTTTGTTAGATAAGTGCTGTAGTGTTTTATAATATGAAATGCAAGACATTTACTTTTTTTTAGCCAAAGAGATAATATTCTATTGGTACTTTTATTTAGAATATTTTTTTCTTTATTAGATCACCAGTGATCAAATGAATGACAAAAAAGCAAACAGTATAATGATTCTTTATTTTCAAGTCAGAAAACCTAATTTTATGATGTGATGATATTCTGTGATATATGTTGGATTAGGGAGTACTTCTTGTAAATTTTATCACTATAATAGACCAGGATTTTGTATATTTCATTTATGTACTTTTTACTGATACATAAAACCACCAGTTTTATGACGTTTATTACCCTGTTGTATTATCTTTTTTTCAAAAGCAAAACACAAGCTGTGCTATCTATCTATGTATATATATATTTCACTTTTTGTTAATTATGCAAATAAGAAGGTTCATGCATTGCTCTTGATGATTTATTGAAGGGCTGTTCTACAATATTCCATATACATATTTTCTATGACAGGCAGGACCAGGTTGTGCTGTATGTAAGCTGTTGGTACAGGAAATTGATTCCTACTTACAACAGAATAAATCAGCGTCTCAAATCAATGATACAGTATATGGATTGTGTGCCAAACTTCCTGCTCCACTTGGTACCCTGGTAAGTTATATTTACTGCCTTATCCATCATTATAATACATGTATATGAATTGTGTGCTAAACTTTCCACTCCATGATATACTCGGGTAGGACATTAGTGCTTTTGTAGGGCAGTCATATACTCTGGTAGGACATTAGTGCTGTTGTGGGGCAGCGGATGACAGTAATTGTAAGAGCGTAAATTTCATGTTTGTTGACAATCCCACATCCATGGGCTAAATAAAACAGAGCTGTGACATTTTTCGACAATTGGCCAGGAATTCTGCTCAAACTTACTATTAGGTTTGAGCAAAGCTCATTATTGGAGGCCTCATTTTGTTTGTATGCACAAAAAATTTATGAGAATTTTAACTCTTTTGATTTTAGTGTACAACATATGCTCCAATGATCATTAAGGATGTCATGGCAGGTTTTGATCCTGAACAGACTTGTGAAAAGGTTAAATTATGCACAAGTAAGTGTATTGCTAATTATGTTGTTTTTTCATGTAATGTTTTAAATTTCCTGTTGATTTTAAATCTCACAACTCTTGATGTTAATTATGTATTTTGGTAAGCACATTTGTCTTGTGCCTTGCCTGTCAAATGTTACATGGCCATATTGATTTTCCTTTTATGTCTTTCCAAATATTCTAATGTTAAGTTTTCTGTTGAAGTCCACAAAGTTGTGGTAAAGGGTTTGGTATCTATATTTCAAAAGCAAAAGTACAAGGGTACATCAGACACGTAAATTGTTAGATTTATACTCCATTTGCCAATTGAAACCAGTTCCTGAATTTGACCTCAAATTTTATGCGCTATGCAAAGGGAGGGAATTCTTTAGACTAGACAACTAGGGGAATTTTCAAGTAAACTAAAAAATGTAAAAATTATTTTCTACTGGCCTGTCCTGTTTCAAAACAATATCTTTTGGTAGACTCAATCATGAGACTTTGTCTCTTGTGCATTTACTCCATATCCTTTCATTCATCAATCAAAATAATTGTCTCGTCTGCAACAAAAGTCATGACAAAGGTGAGACAAATGTGTGCAGATTGTGACAGCAGCGGCAGCATAAACTCGACATATTTAAAAGTAAGGTTTGATGTAGGAAATTGATATTTTATCAATGGCTAGCTCTCAGCAAACCCTATCAGACGTATAAAATCATGTGACCTTAACCCCAATTTCCTTGATTAGGTCTGATTTCAATAACTACAAGTGATAAGTCAATGATAATTGGTCTATTACTTGATCTTGGTTAGTACATGGCAAACTGCCATGTCTTCTGACTTTTGATCTCAATTTCACAGTCCATTGCCTAGGTTAAGTTTTGTGATTAAGTCTGATTCTCAAGAAATGAGAGTGGCAAGTCAGTGATATTTGGTCTATAGCTTGGATTTGGTTAGTACATGATAGTTTACCATAATGCTTTTGACCTTGACCTCAATTTCAAGGTTATGTTAAGTTTTTATGATAAGACCAGATTTTCAATTACTGTATTTGTAAATAACAAATTACCGAAGTAACTGAAAATTCACTATCTGCATATATGCATATATATATTTCGACAACTTATTTCTCTTCAGTGTAGATCAAATTGAAATATTTGGAAGACCATAAACCTAATCTTATCAAATCTGATAGAGCACAAATATCCAAAAATCTTAATAGAAAGCCAAAAAAGCTAATTACAGAGCTATGCAAGAGGGAGATTATATTAAATTTAATGCAAAATTTACTTAAATTTAAATATTGCAAGTTTCCAGATAAAATCAATTTTAGGTCAGCATTGAAGTGCTGACTACTGGGTTATTAAATACCCTCTGGGTTAAGTCAATGATTTTTGGTATATAGCTTAGTCTTGGTTAGTGTATGACAGTCTGCTGAATAGCTTTTGACCTTGACGTCAATTTTCGAATTCCTTTGTTAAGTTTATGTGATTAGATCTAAGTAAATGTTAATAGATAGTTAAAGATATTTGGTATTTAGGTTGGAATTTGATAGTACATGATTTTCTTGACCTTTGAACTTGACCTGAAGTGACCTTTTAAAATACTGGTACTTTTTGGTGGATAGATACATTTCTGAAGTCTTTAAAGGGGTAGGTCCAGCAGACATGGGTTAGACATGTATTATTGGCTGCACTTATATGACATTTCGTCTGTCCTCAATCTCTTTCATATGCGAGGGTAACAATTTATAAGGGTATCTTCAATACATCTGACAACTTGTCTTGTGTCGCGTGATCTTGATTTAAGATAGGTCTGTCCTTTGGAGAAAAACATAAATAACAAAAACATAGTCAAAGTTGTGAGATTAAGTTTTGGATTTGAAAAGTTATCACCCATCAGTTTTGCATTATTGAGCCACAAATTTAAGACTTACTGGCACTGCTAGGTTTGTACATGTGAAATAATTTGCAACTATTTAATTGACAAAAACAATGGCGATCAAATACTGAAGGAGCTAAAGACATGTTAGTTGCAACAATCAATTCCAGAAATATGACAAAAACTAGAAAAACAATAATAAAAAAATAAATAGACATGATATATCCCTTTAAAACAAAAAAAAACTTGACTTTGAAAACTTTAGTTCTTACAGTTTGAACTCTCATAGAAACCAAGAGTGATGCCAGTTAAAATGCCTGCATGCAACTCTTCAAATATAATATATTGAATTTTTATGTGATTTACATGTATATTTACAGAAAATATATTTCAATTTTATGAATTAAAGATGAAAATATATTTCATTTATATGAATTTAAGATGGAAGTTTATCAGAGGACTTCTTCCTGCCAGCAAGTTTTGAGGTGGAACTGCCACATGTAAAGGTAAGTGTATTTAGTACAATAAAGCAAATCTGGGAACTGATAAGGAATAAAATGGCAAAGTACTGATATTGCTGTAAATATTGTAATTTATTACATACTTTGTGAAAATAATGATATTTTGTGTATGCTCAATATGACGGGAAGTAAACCGTCAATATTTTCACACCCAGGGAAAATAAAGGGTTATTTTCCCAGGCCATGAAAATAACAGTTTTATTTCCCATGGTGTAAAAATATCCACTGTTTACTTCCACTATTTTATGTTGTCGGAAAAATGTAATAAATATTTTAATACATGGGCATTTCAATATTGGCCTAATTATCATCCCTCGACCCATATTGGCCCTCCACTACATTTTGTGCCAATATGGGAATCTCAGAATATTAACTACGCCAATATGGAAATGCCAATGCAGTAATCTGTATGTATTAGGTTACCTTTTGACAACTCAGTTAAATCCTATAAGGCTTTCATGATACCCTGCAAGTTTAGGAATCTATAAGAACTGAAAAGAGTCTTGCTTACTTGTGTGTTATATGTAAGATAGTTAAACTACTTAAGGTATTTACTCTTGATTAACAATTTTCTTAGGCTTTACAAATGTTTTTATTTATTTTTTTGTAGAACAACACATGTCATGATATGTGTACATTTTGATCGTTTAATATAAACATTCTCAAATCCTGTTGAAATTGTTGTTTATGCAGTGCACTCTCGTTATATCGCCACCTTTGGGACCAGGGAAATTTTTGGCCATAAGCAAGGGTGGCAATATATAGAAAGGAATAAATCGCATAGAAACTATGTAACTATTTGAAAAATGGACTTTAAAAGGGCTGGCGATAAGTGAGGGAGTGCCATTAAAGAGAGGCGGTATAACGAGGGAGCACTGTAGATGGTATGCTACTTGCTTGTGATGAAAGCTTTCTGATGTTACCACATATGACATTTTGACCTTGTCCTTGCCCTGAGGGCAATTATCGAAAAACTTTAAACATGCTTTTAGAAGTTTTAGCATGTGACATACTTATGATGAGAGCTTTCTATCGATACCATATTTGTAGATATTACGACCTTGACCTTTCCCTGAGGGAAATTTTCAGAAAACTTTAACTTTTTTCTAGAAGTTATTTGTTTAGTGATAGGGTATTTTACGAAAAGATATGGAGTAAATGAACATGAGACCATAACACATATGGTAACTCCAACTGCAATAATTTTAATGAGCTGTATGGCCATTTCGGAAATTTATTCCTCATCAGCAGCACTAGAACCCAAACAAAGGAAATCCATAATTTCAATAAATGTTAAAATGGATAAAACCATACAAAATCCGAATAATCAGTAATATCAAATATAGCTAAGGGTGTTTATTTTTGATATGTGACTTTCAATAATGAAAGCTTTCTGGCTGTACCATAGTTGTAAACATTTTGCCCCTGCACTACTCTGAGGGCAATTTTCAGACAAAAACTTGACTTCAGCCTCTGGAAGTTATTCTCTTAGTGGTAGGGATTTCCTATTTGGCATGTGACTTCCATATATCAGGTTTAAATTTTTTTTTAATTGATACATTTATGAAAATGTTTGACTTTCAAATTTATTGTGCATTGAGGTCACTGCAATCCCTGATGAGATATGATGTCTTCTGACAACTCATGTATATTAACAACAAGATATATCTTCTTTGAAGAAATTCTAAGGCTGAAGTGATTTTAGTTCAATATTTTAAGGTCTAATACTCAAGAAGTATTTGTTAGTAATTGATAAATATATAATAATAATGAGAATCGTCTTGAATAGTGCTACCTGATTCAATGACAATTGAGACACTCTGATTTGTACTTCTATGGTTGATTGACTTGTTTAATCTTTTGAAAGACATTTTCTAGTATAGTCGAACCTGGATGGCTCGAACACCCAAGGACGTATAAAAACAATTTGAGCTGTAGGGGTGTTTGAGCTATCGAGGTTGAACCACAGGAGTCGGAAATTCTATCAATATTTCATTTAAAGTTGAAATAGGAAGCCCCACACAATGAAGTTTCATGAACGTAGTGAGTGAAACGAACAGGAGTGCAACGGGCAAATTTCAATTTTTCATTTCAGCACTTTTGCGCCTTACCCGACATTGTCATTCAATTGCTTACATGTTTTTATGATATATTCAATATGATATATATCACTCACTATGTTCGCGAAACTTCATTGTGTGGGGCTTCCTATTTCAACTTGAAATGAAATATTGATAGAATTTCCGACTCCTGTGGTTGAACTATGTTTTAACTTGAACAAAGTGACAAGAAAAGGAGTTCGAGACATATATGGTGTTTTAGTTATTTCAGTTCAAGCCATTTAATTTCAACTGTATTTTTCTATGACAGGCAGGACCAGGTTGTGCTGTATGTAAGCTGTTGGTACAGGAAATTGATTCCTACTTGCAACAGAATAAATCGGCGTCTCAGATCAATGCTACAGTATATGGATTGTGTGCTAAACTTCCTGCTCCACTGGGTACCCTGGTAAGTTGGTATGCCAAACCTCCCCTTATATTGCGGTAGTCCCCCGGTAGCAACTCAACAGCAATTGCTATTGAAAGGTTGTAGGCAGTGAAAAGAAAAGTAATCAATAAGTTTTTTGCTGATTTATTTTTTTAATTAAAATTTATTGAAGGATTTAAGAATTAGCTTTGTAGTATTAAAAAAATCTCTTGTTAGTTTCTGTGTTCAAAAGATTTATAAAACATTGTGATTTTATACTTCTTCAATTTTAGTGTACAACATATGCACCAATGATCATTAAGGATGTCATGGCAGGTTTTGACCCTGAACAGACTTGTGAAAAAGTTAAATTATGTACAAGTAAGTATTGTTTACTTATTACTTTAATGCTTAAAATTCTAGTAAATTTTGATTTTACAGGTCTTTTGATCTTGATTGTGGTCTTTAGCAAATATGTCTTGAAAATATTATTTGGTGGTTTTACTTTGGTTAATTGGTTTTCATTTTATTAATAAATTTCAGATGGAAGTCTATCAATTGATGACATCTTTCCAGCAAATTTTGAGGAGAAATTGCAAAATATAGAGGTAGGTCTAATTAGTACTTAGTACAAAAACAAAACTTTGAAACAAATAAGTAATCCATACTCAACGAAATTATGGTGGGTACATATGGTATAATTACATTTTAACTATTTTTACTTTTTGACCAATTAATTGTACACTATAAAGATTTATATTATAGTTTTATAAGTCCATTAAACTAAGGATTATATTACTTCAACAAAATGAAAGAAAATCTTATTTTAAATTACATGAAATTTAATTTGTTGCTGTTTTCTTTATGACACTTACTGAAGATTCTTAATATTCGTGATATTTGTCTTTTGGTAAATAATACTGGGCCATTCTATGTATAAGTTGTGTAAAAGACAGCTGAGACCAGGCTTCTTTTGATAAACATGACCAGGCTTTATAACATGTAATTTGTAGTCAGGATCAGGATATTCTGCTTCCCATTAAATGGCAGCTTATGCGGTGCTATGTACTTTTTATACGACCGCAAAAAAATTTGAGGTCGTATAATGGTATGGTGCTGTAGTTGTCGTTGTCGTTTGTAGACACTTCTGTTTTTGGTCAATAACTTAAGTTCCACTTGATCAAAAATTACTAATTTACTAATTTACTAAAATTTAACACAATATTCTTTGGCACAAAAGGAAGGCTTGGATATGTTTTTGATATTGTGCCCCCCCCCCATTTTCAAAAAAGGGGCCAAAAAGGGATAAATTGGATGTTTTCATATATTTGGCTGTAGAATCTTTATTATTTACCAGAATTTGATGGGGTTTCTTTCTGTGTACTTCTGAGTAAATTTCCAATCTGGAGTATGTCAACAGATTTCATGTCAGATAAATGGACCCGAAAGGGGCAAATCTCAAAAATATTAATTTCTTACTTTTTGTCCGATTTAGATGCAATTTTTTACAATGGGTTCCTTATGAAAAATTAATGTAGTGCTTAACAATTAGATTTTTGATTATTTGTTTCTTTTCAGGACTATAAAGGGCCAAAATTGCAAATGCACATATCACCTAAAATTTTTATGCTTTATGGGATTTTGATGGGATTTTTTCTTTGGATTCTTCTTGTTTTAAGCTTTCAGTATCAAATCAACAGGTTTAGCATATCTCTTACAGTTTTTGAGCTGTTAGGGTCAAAGGGTCCAAAATTGCAATATTTGAAAAAATGTAAAATCTTTATATGTCATCAGATTTCAGTGGGATTTTTTCCTTTGGATTCATCTTGTTGTAAGCTTTTGGTAGTATGTCAACAGATATTGCATATCTCTAACCGTTTCTGAGCTAAAAGAGGTCAAAGGGACCAAAATTGCAATTATTCAAAATATGCAAAATCTGTATTTTTCATTGGGTTTCAGTGGGATTTTTTTCTTTGGATTTGTCTTGTAAGCTTTTGGTAGTATATAAACAGATTTCTTGTCACTCTTACTGTTTCTGAGTTTTAAGGGATTAAAAGGACTGATTTTTACGTGTCTAAGGCCTACTTTGTGTCCAGCTAATTTCTGTGCCAAGCTCTTTACTATGTCCACATTAACTTAAAAATACACTTGCTCAAATTTCAGTGGTCGAAATACTGCGGTCGAAATACTGCGGTCGTATTATGCTGCGCTCGGCATAACCCTTTCTTCCTTGGTTGTGTTTGCCAGGCATATGTTTTCTTTGACAAACAAGGACAGGCTGTACTACAGTGATTTTTCTAGCGCTCGTCACTTTCGTATTTTACGAAACAGTTTTCAAAAAGACGAAAGTTTTCTGAACCACTTTCGTCACTTAAAATTTGTCATTGTAAACTTTTTCTCCTTAAAATATTAAGATATTATATTCAGTGTCATATTTTTGACAAGTTTACAACCCCAAGCCAATTAATTAATTACAAAGGTGATGTTGTTACAGGTAAATTGCTAATCATTATACAGGTAATTAACCATACAGTACATGTAGTTGTCAAATCACCAATCAGGTACAATCATTAAATATAATTTAATTACCAGGAAGCCATGAAATGATAATATTTCAAGTTATCATTTAAAGTTAAAGTTTTAATTTCAACAGAATAGGTATTTTGCCGGTCCTACTTTTGTTTCTATCCACAACATTCCGATTGCGCATGTGCATATATAAATGGCTTACAAGATACAAATAAATTACTCCCAATATATATAAGACCAATGTTTTTTTAAGTTTGTCTCAGTCCCAATTTGAATTAAATTAATTTCCAGCAAAATCTGTTGCTTTATGCAGCCTTTCCAATTTTATTTTGATTGAAATACCAGTACATAGTCGTTTCCGACTTTGTTCAAAATTACAACTTCTTTGTGATTTCCTCTCAACTTGCATTTTGCCATTGAAGAGAATTCAAACTAAATTTTGACGTAAAATATAACCTCTGATGATAAAC
>MJUU01027757.1:150133-167591 GCA_002080025.1 Modiolus philippinarum
GAAATATTGCTGAGTAGANCCTCCTACACCACTTGGTGAAATTCAACGAAACTTTCACAGAATGTTCAGTAGATATTGCCATTGTGCACCAGTTATTTAAAATTTTTATTTGACTTTGATTTTTTAGGGGGGGATTTCATCTGGAATCAAATGGGGGAGCGGGGGGTATGTTTTTGTGAGCTTTGCTCACAGTTATTCTAGTTTTATTCTGCTAAAGTGGCACCATTTTCTTGAAAAGATATTTGAAATTGTGCTTTACTCTCGTGTATCCCTTATCAAGCTAACCAATTTCAGTATTAGATTGAATTTATCAGTTCAACAGAATTTTGTGCACAGTAAACAATTCAATTGTAAGCAATTCAAATACAAGTACATGTAATATTTAGGTTAGATTTTTAAGATTAACAATACATGTAATATTTAGGTTAGATTTTTAAGATTAACAATACATGTAATATTTAGGTTTGAATGTTTAAATATAGAAGTACCTGTAAAGTTATATATATGTTTTTATATTACTTTCAAAATAAACAGATCTTAAATTATTATACATACTATGAATTTCATACTATTTTGCAAATTTCTTAATTTTATCCATAATTCATGGTCAAACATATTTTCTAGGCTCCATTATGCACATTGTGTGAATTTGTAGTTCAGATTGCTGACCAATATTTAGCAGAGAACAAAACTGCAGCAGCCATCAATGCTACTGTCTTGCAAATATGTAATCTTTTACCAAACATACTGAAAAATGAGGTATGTTCTGTTTATATGAATATTTTTATGAACTAGAGAAATACCTTAATAATAAGTAAATAGGTGCCTAAATATTAAGTAAATGCCAACAGTTTTAAATAAATGTATTCAAATGTAGCAAATGATAAAAAAATATAAAAGTAAGGACAATATTGATATATAAATTAAAAAATTGTAACATAGAATTTAATATGGTGACATACAACTTTGAATAAAATAGGAACAGGGATGATGATAAAGTAAGTGAGAACCAACCTTCGGTCTAAAAAGGAATAATCCAAAGATAATGCCAACTTCAGAAAAACAAAGAAACAAAGACATAACATATTACAACACAGATACAAAGATGAACAACATGGACCCAATAAAAAACCATGGGCTAGATCAGGTACACCGGTAGAATAAGCATTTACAATATGGCATAGAAAAAATGGAGACATGTAACATTGAAAATGTTGATATATAAATTTGAAAATAATGACATTCAAAGTCTGAAAATTATGTTATATTGTATATATATTATGTATGTATATTATATATGTTATATATGTTATTGCATACATGTATGTTAAATAAATAATGACATTAAATGTAGAAATTGCACGAAATTATTAAATCCTGTTGGCACTGTCTTCCTCATGAGAATGGATAAGAAATTATTACAGTAGAAAAAATGGATGTTACTCTCACTGTTTTAAATAGTATTGATTACATAACAATTAAACAAGTCATTTTGTTTCTGCAATGATAAGGATTTCAATAATTTACATGATGAAGAAAGTGGTTAGAATTTCTCGTCTTAATTTGATTTAGATGGAAATGGCTTAACTTTGTTTGTATTCACATCGGTAAAACAAATGTTATTTAGTCAAAACCGACAAACAAATTCAAAAAGATAGTCATACATCATAAAAGATAGGATCATTGAAATGAATTGTATAATATTAATTTGTTCTCTGTTTTGTAGTGTATATTGTTTGCACCTCAGTTAGTAAATATAGTAACATCTGGTGTGGCTCCAGATCTGGCTTGTAAATCTGTTCAATTGTGCACCACAACCTCAGGTATTTGTTTTAACATATTGTATTTGCTGGAATTGGACACAATTTTACCAATGTATAAATTCCTCTCCCCTATTATCTATTAAATTTACATAAGTATGCATACAATGAAACAAATGAAGGAGGAAAAAAAGCGACAATAATCACCTCGGGTATTTCTGTATATACCCTCTGACTTAATTTGTATTTATATAAAAGAAACCTAAGCTAAGTGATTCTTAACAATATACTAATTTTTTAAAAGAAGAGAAGATCAATATTCTTTTAAAGTTTCAAGACTTTTTGTTTTCCCATTTACATTTTGGCTTTTATGTTTGTTTCAAAAGCATTTTTCAAAAACTATTTGGATGGAGGTTATATATGTTTAACAGGTCTTACTAAATTTTTGTCATAATTAAGTGAAAAAAAAAATTAATAAATATTCAATTTTATATCTCATCCCAGCAAGAAGTGTGTGTATACCAGATAATAATTCACATGTACATACTCCATAAGGGAAGGAGATAAAGAACTGCAAAAAGAAAATAACAACCAAAATCACTGAACACTGATGTCCTATGCCTCAGCTGCCTTCTTCCATACTATGTACAATGTAATGAGCACCAGGAATGAAGATCACATGAATGATTTTGATTTGTCATTGTGATTGATCTTTGGTCAGATTCATTGTTCATCACCCACCTACTGGGGCAATGCTACATAAGTTCTTGTCATTCACCCACCTGTCAGGACAATACATCTAAGGGTCTTTTCCACCACCCACCTGTCCTGGAAATACAACCCTCGGTTAGTCTTTCACCTGCCTGTAGGGAAAATATTGCCTAGGGTCACCCTTCACCTTTTTGAGTCTTTCGGGACAATTCACTTTTAGGTCAATTCTTTCACCCGCCTGTGACAACAATAAAACCTTTACAAGGTACAAGGACAGTATGCATGAAAGGGCAATACAGCCTTGGGCTAATCATTTCATCCTCCTGTTACAACAGTATAGCCTTCAGTTAATTCCTCCATCCTCCTATCAAGGCAATTTAGGCATAGGTCATGTTCTTAACTCTCCCCTCAGGGCAATGAATGATATGGTCATATTCTTTACTCTCCAGTTTGGACGATACAAGCAAGGACAATGTCTTTTACCTGCCTGTTAGGGCAATACAGCCTATCATTTATTTGTCAGTGCAACAAAACCAAGGTTCAGCAAGTCAACCATTCTAGAAATCTTAAATTTATAATGTTTTTGATACAGTATTAAACATAGGTAGGTCAGTACAAACATCTTTGGTAAAAATAAAGTCAACTAAAACAAACTTCTGGTTTCACTTGTCATAGAAGTTATTTCCTTCTTATAGGGACTTGTGTAGTCTTGTCAAATACAATTACACTAATGTTTAATCAATAACAAAATAAATAACATAATTTCTCAGGAAACTTGATAAACAGAGAATTGACTGGTTTGTCTTGTGGTAGATGTCATGGTATTGTGGAAATATTCTTGCCGAAGAAATATAACCCTAAAGTAAGTATGAAAACATAAAATCAAGATATAGATTTGTGAAGTAGTCATGGTGTTCAGAGGACCTGAGTTATTAGGTAGAAATTACCTTTAAATTATAGTCAGCAATAAGAACAAATTTGGCTCAAATTAAATATTTGATTAGACATAAAATTATTTTACAAATTAAATGTACAGTATATAATAACAACTTATAAATGTATCTGACAATTACGAAATTCATTAATGAATATCCAAATAAATAATCCACTGACATCCAGATGAATATTCCTTATAGTCCTCACTTAATAATTAATACTAAATTCATAATAACAGATGTTAATTTCCAATACAAAAGATGTGTGTAATTATTCTGTATAAACTTATTAAACTGACTGCCTCGATCCTTTTTTGCTACCTTACATTTAGATTTTATCTGCACTGATGAGACATAATTTGTCGAAATGCGTGTATGCAGAAAGTAAATTCACAGTAACTTCGGTATCTAGTTATTTGATATTTATACATACAATATTTCAAGAATGATCTTTAACAAGAAACCTCCAGAAAACTCTACATTAACTGACAATCACATGACTATGCAAGTGAAAGACCCAGAATATTCCATTTATAAAATACTTAATAAAATAAAATAATACTTAAATAAAAGTCAAGATTCCAGAAAATTCTAAGGTGAAATAACCTTGACCATTGTTTATTGTTAACAAATTACATGATATTAAGGCATTACAAAATAAAAACAATGATTGAAATTTATGCATTATAGAATATCTTACAATATTTAATTGCCTATAACACCTGGCACTTCATCTCTCTATCAATGTAGTTAGAGGACTTGTTTTGCTAAACTGGTGAAGCAGTTAGCTGTTGGTACAATAGGGTTTTATAGTCCGATAATGTAGTAATTTTTCTAACAAAGATGTGTGGTTTTTATACCCTGCCACACATAGTAATAACACAAGGTCTTTGAACTTGGTATGCAAGTTGTCTACCACAAAACTCAGGTCAAGTTCGATTTTGGGTTGGAGGTCCAAGGGGTTCTGGAGTTATGCCCCTTGAAACTTAGAAATTTTGCGAATTTTAGGGTTTCTGACTGATAACTTGTGAAAGAAATAACACAAGGTCTTCAAACTTGGTATGAAAGTTGTTTACCACAAAACTCAGGTTAAGTTCGATTATGGGTTCTGAGGTCTAAGGGGTTCTGGAGTTATGCCCCTTGAAACTTAGAAATTTTGCGAATTTTAGGGTTTCCCACTGCTAACATGTTAATGAAATTACACAAGGTCTTCAAACTTGGTATGCAAATTGTTTACAACAAAACTCAGGTCAAGTTCGATTTGGGGTTCAGAGGTCCAAGGGGTTCTGGAGTTATGCCCCTTGAAACTTAGAAATTTTGCGAATTTTAGGGTTTCCAACTGATAACTTGTGAAGGAAATAACACAAGGTCTTCAAACTTGGTATGCAAGTTGTTTACAACAAAACTTAGGTCAACTTGGATTATGGTTTCAGAGGTCTAAGGGGTTCTGGAGTTATGCCCCTTGAAACTTAGAAATTTTGTGAATTTAAGGGTTTCCGACTGATAACTTGTGAACGAAATAACACAAGGTCTTCAAACTTGGTATACAAGTTGTTTACAAGAAAACTCAGATCAGGTACGATTTTGGGTTCAGAGGTCCAAGTGGTTCTGGAGTTATGTCCCTTGAAACTTAGAAATTTTGCAAATTTTAGGGTTTCCGACTTAGATAACTTGTGAATGAAATAACACAAGGTCTTCAAACTTGGTATGCAAGTTGTTTACCACAAAACTCAGGTCAAGTTCCATTATGGGTTCAGAGGTCCAAGGGGTTCTGGAGTTATGCCCCTTGAAACTAAGAAATTTTGTGAAACGTGGCGGGGTATCATGTAATGCGTCATTGCTATTTTTTTTAGCATAAAAATTAAATTTTCCTGATAATGTGTCGATATTGCAATATTATATCGGGTTATAATGTATATAAGATTTCACCATAAATATTATTTGTTACTTACTGTCCAAAAGAATGTCTCAATCTTAAGAATGTCTCATAATTGTAGTGTTGGAGTCCCTGTTGGGAAAATCTTCAACCCTCTTTGAGTCACTTTAACAATATTCAAAAGTATGTAAAAAGCTTTGTTATACCCCCCACGAACGAAGTTCAGGGGGGTATATAGGAATCACTCTGTCCGTCTGTCTGTCTGTCTGTCTGTCTGTGATAGCAAACAATTTTTTGTAACAGTTTTCTCAGTAACTACTCATCACTGCAACTTGAAATTTTGTATGCAAATTTATAATGATGTCCTACACTGCAAGTAGCGATTACAGGATTGCCGGACATCTGCTTCTTGTTCACCGACTTAGTTAATTTTCGAGATCTTTTGTCAATCGTAGAAAATTTTCGTAACAGTTTTCTCAGTAACTACTCATCACTGCAACTTGAAATTTTGTATGCAAGTTTATAATGATGTCCTATCCCGCAAGTAGCGATTACAGGATTGCTGGACATCTATTTCCTGTTTACCGACTTAGTTAATTTTCGAGGTCTTTTGTCAATCGTAGAAAATTTTCGTAACAGTTTTCTCAGTAACTACTTATCACTGCAACTTGAAATTTTGTATGCAAGGTTAGAATGATGTCTTGTACTGCAAGTAGTGATTTTAGGATTGCCAACTATTTACTTCCTGTTTACAGGGAATTGTGCAATTATAACTATTTTAGTGACAAATTATATTGGGGATCTTCTACATGGGGAGTGGGGGGTATCATTTTGTTGCCCTCCAGGCCACAGTACCTCTAGTTGTTTTTAATATAGAAATACATGTTCTGCATTAAGTTGTAAAACTACAGAGCTAAAAATTATGCAATACTTTCTTGCCAAAGATATGACATTGATATAATTCTGAAGTTACTGTTAGTAGAGGTTTTTTTAACTATGCTTGTGATTAATGGATTAAAGTTTTATTTACAGTTTAGTAATGAAATGTGTCAGGTGGCATGTCCTATATACTTGTGATTAATTGATTAGAGTTTTATTTACAGTTTGGTAATGAGATGTGTAAGGTAGCCTGTCCTGTATCCCGTCAGAGAAGATCAACCCATAACTTTCAACAGGATTTAACAGTGCTTAAAAAGGAGAAAAAATTAGTGAGTTTGAACTTATTTTAGAGTGCAATAAATACATCTGTCTTTGACTTAAATTTAAATCATGAGTCAAGTTTGGTAAAGTGGATAATGTCCATTCCCACTTACTGACATATCCCACACCAACCATATTGGAATACATGATGCTTTTTTGGATGACAGCTTTGATAGAAATGAACACTTTGGATACAGTCTGTTACCTTGATTTCACACTTGAGTGAATCGGTTATGAAGAATGATTATAGTCTTTCCCTGTTTACTGACATGTTCAACATGTGACCATGCTGCACAATGATGTGAGCCTAGCAGTATGTTGCTTTCTTTGTTAACATCCTCTGGCTGCCCTGACCTTGAGTTATGAGTTATGATATAAACCTTATCCAAAGTCATTAAGCTCAAATCCCAATACAGATTATCTATGTGGCTAAGAGTGAAATAATTCAATAGTTTACATCACTAATATTGTTAAAAAATACAGTAACACCTGTGTCGAATGAACTCCCTTTGGACCAACTTTCTTTTAAATAGAAATGTGAAGTTTGTAATTGACATGGATTTACTCAGTCAATTTTTGTCTCGCCTGCGACGAAAGTCGCTGAAGGCGAGACATAGGTATAGCAATCCGGCGACAGCGACGGCGGCGGCGACGGCTTAAGTCCATTTCTCAATTACTAGAAGTGGTAGGTTGATAATATATAGTATGTAGGTTGGTCTTGGGTAGTACATGTCAGTCTGGCAGGTGACTTTTGTCCTTGACCTCAATTTCACAGTCTATTGAGCATGTACACTCTTCTGATTAGTTCACTTAGATTTCACATCAATTTAGAGTCCAGCAGGGACAGGCGAGACATCCTTTAGGGTAATCACTTGTTTAAGTTTTTTTCTTCCAGGGAAGAACATGGAGATGTGATTTATGTGACTTTATCATCAAAGCAATAAATGCCTTTGTACAGAATAATGATACAGAACAGAGTTTAGAAGATTATATGAATGATGTGTGTAATTTTATGCCACAACCATTTAAAGATGAGGTTAGTTCATGTTTTTTGGTAATAATGTATAAGTGCAGCTGTTTTGGTTACACTGTACAAGTACAGCTATTTTGGTTATACTGTATAAGTACAGATGTGTCGATTATACTGTACAAGTACATCTGTTTTTGGTGATACTGTACAAGTACAGATGTTTTGGTGATACTGACAAGTACAGATGTTTTGGTTATACTGTATAAGTACAGATGTTTTGGTGATACTGTACAAGTACAGATGTTTTGTTATGTTATACAAGTACAGAGGTTATGGTGATACTGTAGAAGTACAGATGTCTTTGTTATATTGTATTAGTACAGATATTTTTGGCTAAACTGTACAAGTACAGCTGTTTGGTAATACTGCACATTATTACCGATGTTTTTGATGATACTGTATATGTACAGATGTTTTGTTATACTGTTCAAGTACAGATGTGTCAATTTTACTGTACAAGTACAGATGTTTTGGTTATACTGTATAAGTGCAGATGTTTTGGTTAAACTATATAAGTACAGATGTTTTGGTTATGCTGTATAAGTACAGATGTTTTGGTGATACTGTACAAGTACAGATGTTTTGTTATGTTATACAAGTACAGAGGTTTTGGTGATACTGTATAAGTACAGATGTTTTGGTTATACTGTATAAGTACAGATGTTTTGGTTATACTGTACAAGTACAGATGTTTTGTTATGACATACAAGTACAGAGGTTTTGGTGATACTGGACAAGTACAGATGTTTTGGTGATACTGGACAAGTACAGATGTTTTGGTTATACTGTTCAAGTACAGATGTTTTGGTTATACTGTACAAGTACAGATGTTTTGTTATACTGTACAAGTACAGATGTTTTGGTTATACTGTATAAGTGCAGATGTTTTGGTTAAACTATATAAGTACAGATGTTTTGGTTATACTGTATTAAGTACAGAGGTTTTGGTGATACTGTATAAGTGCAGATGTTTTGGTTATACTGTATAAGTACAGATGTTTAGTTTTTACTGTACAAGTGCAGATGTTTTGGTTATACTGTATAAGTACAGATGTTTTGGTTTTACAGTACAAGTACAGATGTTTTCGTGATACTGTATATAAGTACACATATTTTGGTGATACTGTACAAGTACAGATGTTTTGGTTATACTGTATAAATGCAGATGTTTTGGTTATACTGTATAAGTACAGATGTTTAGGTTTTACTGTACAAGTGCAGATGTTTTGGTTTTACAGTACAAGTACAGATGTTTTGGTGATACTGTATATAAGTACACATATTTTGGTGATACTGTACAAGTACAGATGTTGAGGTTATACTGTACAAGTACAGATATTTTGGTTATACTGTATAAGTATACATGTTTTGGTTACACTGTACAAGTACAGATATTTTTATTATTCTGTACAAGTACAGATGTTTTGGTTATACTGCACAAGTACAGATATTTTGATTATGTTGTACAAGATCAGATGTGTAGGTTATAATAGTTATAGTTATAATACTTTAATACATTTATCTACAAACATGAAATAAGAGTTTTACCTATACATTAATAAATTTAAATTTCATTTTTCAAATTGAACAAAAAAAAGTCTTGCTAGTAGATTGATTCCATTTTTGTGATATTAGATATATTGTTAATTTTTCAGTGTTTAAAGTCAGTTCCAGAAATAATTAATGAATTGGCACATGGTTTTGATCCAGATGTTCTGTGTTTACACTACATACCAGATGAGTGCAAAAATGGTAAGAATTTTAGATATCATAAATTAACCCTGCATAAAAGATGTTCACTACTCAATATGAAATAAATAGGATTTCAGATAAGTGATTTATTTTGCTAGAAAATTTTTAAAAAAGTAATATAAGTGAAAAAAATTGATAGGTTGATGATAGCTGTCTAAAGGTACAAGTGTTTAACAACACTTTGGCAGGAAACTAAAATCCTTTGAATTTTCAAAAGGTTTAACATTATCAATGTACTAATCTAGATTTGAATTAAAAAACAACAACAAAAATGATAAAGAAACAGGATAATTTTGATTTCCATATTAAGAACTTGACTTTTAGAGTTTCCTTATTGTGAACTTCCCTTTTCTATACTGAAATAGTTTCCATTTTCTGAACTTCTTTTTTTCTAATTTTCTATTGTAATAGTTTCAATCGTAATAGTAGAATTATTGTTTACTATTTATATATATAACAGTTTATTACCTAATTGTATTGTTTTATATGTTTTATTAAGTATTTTTTTATTTTGAACTATTTTGGAGATTGTTAGTTTCAGTTTTGATATTTTATGGTGTTCTATTGCCTNACAACTTCTCTTTGCTGACATGAGATATGCTTTTGCTAAAATAATTTTATAAGGTAATAAAACAGTTATATAATGCATATTTGGGCAATAGACTAGAAGATTTTGCCCTCGGTGTCAGAAACTCCCTAGTGTTCCATTGCCCTCGGCCGTTGGCCTCGGGCAATAGAACACATGGGGATTTCTGACACCTTGGGCAAAATATTCTAGTCTATTGCCCTCATATGCATTAAATAACTGTATACTATTTCATGGCAATTGTGATTGGTCAAAATGATATTATAAATATTCATGACAAAAGTTTTCATAAATATTCATGACTGTTCTATTGCCTGGCTACTGTGATGGATCAAAATGATTTCATGAATATTCATTGCTGTTCTATGCCTGGCTACTTGATTGGTCAAAATCATTTCATGAATATTCATTACTGTTCTATTGCCTGGCTACTGTGATTTGGTCAGATCAATATTGATTTGAGTGACATTAATTTCTTTGCATTGACATATTCAGTTGAATCTATTTCTACAAAATTCTTAAATAAAAACCTCAAATATTGAAAATTTAAAAAACAGTACACAAAAAAATCTAAGATTAATTATGGTTTTGAAATTTGGAATGGAAATGCACATCCATTACCATTATGTAATGATGCATTTTTGTAACCAATTTTCATTTGTGTATCAGAATTATAATATAAGTAAATAACTTGCAGTAAATGTAAGTTTTGCAGAAAGCTGTTTCGGCAACTTATTTCTCTTTTGTACAGATTAGGTAATAAAACAGTTATTTAATGTGTAGTCAGCCAATAGACCAGAATTATTTTCCCTCGGTAATAGAAATAGCTCAGTGTTCTATAGTCCTCAGTCATTGGCTTCTGGCAATAGAACACTGAGCTGTTTCCATAATCTTGATAAAATATTCTGGTCTATTACCTGTTCACACAATAAATAACTGTATACCATGTTGCAATGGTAAAATATCCAATTGTTTATTTTTAGATACTATATCATACCAGGAAGTGTCAGAAGTATTGGATAACGGACTGAAATATAAAGATAACCAGTGTGAGATGTGTAAAGATATCATCAGTTATATTGACAGTAGTCTTAATCATGATGAGGTAAAGAGTTGACAGACCATTCCATTTTGTAAATAACACCAATACTCTTTAGAAGAAAATCCTTATTAAATGGTCAAATGATGTGCAAAATGAAAACAGACGGGAAGAGTAAAGAAGACATACCAGTTATTGCTCTGTAATAAGTGGTCACATTTAATTTGCTTTCTTCAAATTCTTGCAACAGTGCCATCTCAAATAAATGTTACTACATGTAAGCAAAAAAAGTGTCCCTTGAATAACTGTCCTTCCTGTTTTATATTTCATTAGAAAATCCAAGAGGACAATATTTCAAGATGTTCAATGCATTTTATTCCGTCCTTGAATTTTAACATAGGAAACAATTGAAATGGTGGACAATATTTCAAAATCCAACACAAAATTTTCAAATATAATGTCTTTTGTCACAGTGAGAAATTTTATTCTTTGGTTTTTCTCATGGTACATCCAAATAATTCATTGTTTTTGTTTTTGTTTTTTTTTATGCAAAAAAGAGAAGTAGAAGGTTTTTGCCCTATTTCTCAAACTTTTATTTTTTTGGCAGTTAAAAGTGAAATTAAAAACTAATATATTCAAAGAAATTCTACATTTCATATACTTTTATCCAGAGAGAACTGAAATTATTGTTGAAAATGTAAAGACTTTAACAAACAATCTTACATTTCATTTTACAATTATATTTTTCAGAAAGAAGTAAAGTTATATGTGGATGATGTTTGTAATCGACTACCATCACCTACAAATAAAGCAGTATGAATTTTACTTTTATTTTTTATCTTTATATTGCTCTGGAGTGGCAATTTATTAGATATGTGTATTTGAAATAAAAGTGTATGTATGTGTAAGAAAATGGTATCCCATTGTACAATTTTATTTTTGTACAATTTGAATAGATCTTTACTAAAAGTAAAGCAAATTATCCAAGAACCAAATAGAAAATTAATTGAACTTACAATTTCTTGGATAAATGCATTAGAATAGCATTAGACTAATATGTTGATTAAGATGATTAGACAGAATTTGAAATTAAAGTGGTAGATAAATACATGTACGGTACATGATATGAGTACCAATTCAACATGCAAAGGTATATGCATACAGCAAACAAAAACAGTGATTTAACAAAGCTCTCACAAGGTCATGTGACTTTCTATTTTACACAAGTGTACCAACTTATTAAAAATGCCACTTTTATCTTTGTTTCAGTGTAAAACATATGCATCAGCTGAACTTGAGGAGATTCTGGTGAAAATAATCAACAAATTACTGACTCCACAGGAGGTGTGTCATATGATCAAAGTGTGTTAGGAGAATTTGTCAGAATATTTAATATGAACTGTTTTATTGACTGGAAATGAATGAATGATACAGAAAATGATCACCAATATACTCATATTATACATGTGCAATACTTTTGAACTGTGATAGTCATTTATAATGAAATAAAAACTTGTTTATTTTTTATGTATAAAAACAATTTTCTGTATTTTGTTGTTGTGTAGTCACCACTTTGGAAACTGTGTTACAAGATAGTAATGAAGAAAGAAATCATAGCTACTTCCAAGGTATAAAGTCATAAGGCATGATGGTGAAGGAGTTGCTTCACAAAGATTGTTCATTTTATTTTGTATCTACTAATTGTATGGCTGCAGTTTGACCCTATTGGTAAAATAATATTTTCATCATCAGCTTTGAAACTATCGAAGCAAATTTAACTAATCTGTACTGAAATGATGTAGGGAAGGGCCTTTATCAAGATTACTCGTTTCATTACAATTTGTCAAAAAACATGCCCCCAGTTTGGAACATTTTCATCAGTCTTTGAGCCTCTAGTTTCCTTATTGTATCAATAAAGATGATCATTTTGATAGGTTTCTCATAGGAAATGAAGTTCTTCAACTGTTTTCACAACATGCTTTGTACAAATTAACTTTTAAGTTGACTTTAAATGTGTTTAATTGCAATAGGATTATAGGTAAAATCAGAAGTCATCTGCAGTAACTCATTGAAAAGGCTCCAAGTAAGATCAAACTTATAGTTCATGCTACATCAAAATAAATGAAAACACCCAAATTATCCTTTTCATTTGGCACCTTATTCTGAAACTAGTGGTTCCGAAAAATCGACCTTAAACACAAAGTTACAGGGGTTGTTGTGCCAAGCATATCCTCACTCGTACCAAATTTTCATAGTTCCATCAAACAGGAAGTTGATATTGTACAGCAACAAAAAACTCTCACAAAACACAAATCATTACAAGAAACCAGCATTCCAAATTTAAAATGAATCCATTCAGGCAGTAAAATGAATCCATCCAGACAGTAAAATGACTCCATTCAGGCAGTAAAATGAATCCAGGCAGTAAAATGAATCCATTCAGGCAGTAAATCGGCAGTAAAATGAATCCCTTCAGGCAGTAAAATGAATCCATTCAGGCAGTAAAATTAATCAATTCAGGCAGTAAAATGAATCCATTCAGGCAGTAAAATGAATCCATTCAGACAGTAAAATGCATCCATTCAGGCAGTAAAATGAATCCATTCAGGCAGTTAAATGAATCCATTCAGGCAGTAAAATGCATCCATTCAGGCAGTAAAATGAATCCATTCAGGCAGTAAAATGCATTCATTCAGGCAGTAAAATGAATCCATTCAGGCAGAGCAGAGAATATTGTGATGAAAAATTTCAGTATGGAATGATAGACTGGGGTACAATTGAGCTCCAGATACCTCCTCACTGGTTTGAGTGAGGATATTAAAAAGTACTAAGTAAATAAACTGTGGACACAGGATATGTCGCGCCCGCCCCTTGCATCATCTTAATTTGCACATTGATCTACTGCAGCAGCAATAGAAACAAGTGTGGACCCAAATTGATGTCTCGCCCGTCCCTACTTGGTCGCAAAACAGATATGAAAACTCTGACTAATTCAGAAAACTTAACATTACAAAAACAGGAAAACAGCAAACATGTTGGCTGACAAAAGCAATATAGCAAACTGTTATATATAACCAAAAGCCAAAATGTCAAATATCGGTGACCTACCACTGATATAGATACTGGAGAACCAAACATGTTCACTAGACCGTGAAAATGAGGTCAAGGGCTAAAGCCAAATAGCAGGATGTCATGTTCCATCTAAGACAAAGCCACATACCAAATATTATTGACCATACATGCCATACATTAATAGATACTTGCAAACTCAACATGCTTACTGAACCATGAAAATGAGGTCACAGACAAAAGCCATATAGCAGACTGTCATGTACTACCCAAGACCAACCTATATACCAAATATCATTGACCCATCACTTATAGTTACTGAGAAAATGGCCTAATCAAAAAATCTTAACATGCTCACTAGACTGTGAAATTGAGGTCAAGGACAAAATTCATATGGCAGATTGTCATGTACTACCTAAGACCAACCTACATACCATATATCATTGACCTAACACTTACAGTTACTCAGAAAATAAACTAAGCACAAAAACTTAACATGTTCATTGGACCGTGAAATTGAGGTCACAGACAAAAGCCATATGCCAGAATGACATGTACTACTCAAGACCAACCTACAAGCCAAATATTATTGACCTATGATCAGGTATAGTTATTGAGAAATGGACTTAATCAGAGAAACTTAACATGGTCAAATTGAGGTCAAGGACAAAGGTCATACACCAGACTGACGTGCACTACTCAAGACCAACCTATATACCAAATATCATTGACCTACCACTTACAGTTATTAAGGTATGGATTTAATCAGAGAAACTTAACGTGGTCACTAGACCGTGAAATTGAGGTCAAGGACATTAGTCATATGCCAGACTGACATGTACTACTTAAGACCAACCTATATACCAAATATCATTGACCTACAATTTATAGTTATTGAGAAATGGACTTAATCAGAGAAACTTAGCGTGGTCACTAGACCGTGAAATTGAGGTCAAGGACAAAAGTCGTATGCCAGACTGACATGTACTACTCAAGACCAACCTATATACCAAATATCATTGACCTACCACCCACCGTGCAATTGAGGTCAAGGTCACATGATTTTATGTCCATCAGGTAGCACTTGATTAGTACTACCACTGGACCAAATAAGATGTTCTTACATCAAAGGGTTTTCAAAATGTCTGTATTTAGTAAAAGTTAGTGCCGTCGCCGTCATACTTTGCACGCCTATGTCTCGCTTTCTGCGACTTTTGTCGCGGGCGAGACAATAAAATATAATTCTTTAACAGTGTTTACAATTTCCTTAGAAAAAATGATGTGATCACTCATGTATGACAAAGGGGCCAGGGCCACCATCTGGGCTTGGAATAGGTATGTACTTCTCAAGACACAATTGCATGTCAAATATCAAGTGGATAGGACTAATGGTACAGGCTATACAAACTGCTTGCTAAAAACTTAAAGTGATCGTTCATGGCTGACTAAGGGACCAGGGCAATAATCTAAGTAAGGATTTGAGTTGTACCCATAATAATGCAACTGCACATCAAATAATATGGACCTACAACTAACATAAGAGTTTGCAATTGTTGAGGCCGCCACCACCGGAAACGCTATCCCCAAGTCTTGCTTCCATGACTTTTTCTTCGCAGGTGAGACAAAAAAGCTGTTGCAAAAACTCCCTCATTGAATCCTGAATCAATATGGCAAGTGCAAATTTAAGTACAGGTGTGGACATAGTAAAAGTGTGGACACAATATAAGTATGGACCAAATGGTATCATCCTCAAATCAAAGTGCAAAATCGCTGAAGTACGGGAACTCTGAATTTCATATGGAATGAATACATGTAGCCTCAGAATAGTTGACATAACCATTAATTCTGCCAACAGGAAGTAAGAAAGTTTTTTTCATATATTTAACATTGGTTGATTCATATGTTCAACAAATGCAGTTTCAAGACAAATTCGAAATTGTGTATAGTTTAACCTGTTTACCTTAGTTTAGAGCTTTGTTGACTGGTGTTTGTACATTATTACACATCATAAATTTTATGCATGGTAATTAGTTGGCCGATCCAGGGGTAGGGTTTGGAAACCCCTTTTCTGGATTTTTTTTTATACATATGCAGAGTTTAGGTAAAAAATGGCCAAAAATTGGCTGGGCGTCATTCCGCTTTATTGTTAAATACAAAAACCGTCTCCAGTTGCAAAATCATCTTACAACATTTCTTTCCTCTCCTTCCGGATTTTCTATAAGGAATTCATGCATAAAATTTCCTTTATTCAATTTATAACAATTTTTCCAAGTTGATTGCTGCATTTTTATATGACCACAAAAATTTTTGCAGTCGTATATTGGTATGGTGCTGTCGTCATCGTCGTTGTTGTTGGCGTTGTCGCGGTCTGTAGATACTTTTGTTTTTGGTCAATAACTTTAGTTCCAGTTGATCAATCCTTATGAAATTTTTACACAATGGTCTTTGGCACAAAAGGAAGGCTTGGCTTAAAGGGACGAATTTCCAAAATTTTATGGCGGGTTTCCTGGCTCTTTAACGTATTATATTTGCAATTCTTCAATGAACATACCAATATTCCTAAAGTAACACCTAAACTCCTGTCTTTTATTTGCCAATCAACCAATCAAGATTCTATAGAAATTCTATTGTATACCAATTTGTACTGCCTGAAGGGGTTTACCTTGATACTCCAGTAATGACAAATTGGTATACAAAAGAATTCTATAGAATCTTGATTGGTTGATTGACAAAGAAAAGATAGGAGTTTTGAAGGAGTTGTTATAGGTGTTACTTGAGGAATATTGGTATGTTCATTGAAGAATTGCAAATATAATACGTTATTGAGCCAGGAAATCCGCCATAATTTTTTTTTATTTTTAGTCCGATTTTGATGCAGTTTTTTGCAATGGATTCCTTATGAAAAATTAACATAACGCTGCACCATCAGATTTTTGATAACTTGTTTCTTTTCCAAGCTATGAGGGGCCCAATGGGGCAAAATTGCAAACATGTGGATTACCTCAAATTTTTATTTTTCATCTGATTTCATTGGGATTTTTTTCTTTAGATTCCTCTCATTGTAGGCTTTCAGTAGTATGTCAACAGATTTGGCGTAGCTCTTACAGTTTCCGAGCTATTAGCGGTCAAAGGGGCCGAAATTGCAATTTTTAAAAATATGTAAAATCTCTATTTTACATCAGAATTTGATTGGATTCCTCTCATTGCAAGCTTTCAGAATTATGTCAACAAACAAATTTGGTGTAACTCTTATGGTTTTAACTCTATAAGGGGTCAAAGGGGACCAAAATTGCAAGTAGAAGAAATATGTGAAATCTTTATTTTTCATTAGATTTTGATGGGATTTTTATCTTTGGGATTATTCTCATTGTAAGCTTTCAGTAATATTTGGTAGTATATTTTGCATAGCTCTTTGGTTTCAAAGCTATAATGGGTCAAAGGGGCCAAATTGCAATATTTCAAAATATGTGAAATCTGTATTTTTCATTGGATTTCAACCC
>MJUU01027757.1:170759-186579 GCA_002080025.1 Modiolus philippinarum
AATACCAAATTTGAAATAAATCGGCCCAGCATTAGCAGAGAAAAGTGTGACGAAAATTTTCCCTATGTTCATAAAGGGAAAAATGGCTAAGTTCCGCCAAACAGGAAGTTGATATCATAAGGCGACCAAAATGGGAGACGACGCATTCCACCTATATATAAAGTCAAATACCAAATTTGAAATAAATCGGCCCAGCAGTAGCTGAGAAAAGTGCGACGAAAATTTTTACTATGTTCAATAAAGGGAAAAATGGCTAAGTCCGCAAAACAGGAAGTTGATATCATAAGGTGATCAAAATGGCAGACAACATTTTCCCCCTAAATATAAAGTCAAATACCAAATTTGAAAGAAATCCGACCAGCAGTAGCTGAGAAAAATGCGATAAACCTCGGACGGACGGACGGAAGGACGGACGGACGGACAAGGGTATTCCAATATACCACCCACTCACGAGTGGGGGTATAATAAAGAAATCAAGATTCTACAGTCAAAAATGTGAAAACACCCAACTTCACACCTTTTTGGCCCCTTTTTCTAAAACGGGCGGGCCACACCAATGCCTACGCCAACACCATACCATTATACAACCGCAAAATTTTTGCAGTCGTATAAAAAACAGGTCAAATATCCCCTTCACGGTGTTGGAAAATATTAAATACCTTCATGCACATCTCCATATAGTGTCCTTCTCATAAAAAATCTTTCAAATGGTTTATGCAAGTTATTCTGTACTGAAGGAATCAATGAAAATTTGAATTCAAATAATGCCCCCTTCCTGAATTCTGACAATATTCAAATCTCCATGTTTCCTTCCTTTTTGTAAAGTTTCATCAAAATTCTTTTAGTAGTTAAGGGGATTTGCTTTCATGAGGTCTTTACAGAAGGAATCAATGAACAAAGTTGAATTATCTCCCCTTCCTGGATTCTGACCACCTGTTAATTGTGCCCACATCTCTTAATTTTATTATACAAAGTTTTCTTTCTTTTGACTGAAAGTGTGCCCTCTGGCTGTTTAAGTGTTGTGATTGTCTTTTGGTAGTCTTTTTGTCGGGCAATTTACTCCATATACCTTCATTGCTTATAAATAATTATATTCCTTCATGCACATCTCCATATAGTGTCCTTACTTTGTATGTACCGGTAGTTTCATCAAGATCCTTCAAGTGGTTTAATAGAAGTTGCATTTATGAGGTAATCTGTGCAGAAGGAATTAATGAAAAGTTGAAATCAAATTATATCCCTTCCTGATTTCTGACAATAATTATATTCCTTCATGCACATCTCCATATAGTGTCTTTCCTTTGTGTAAAGTTTCATCAAAATCCTTCAAGTTGTAGAAGTGGAGTTGTACTAACAAGAAGTGTGGACAGACAGACAAGGTGGCTCCTATATACAGCATCCCCCCAAATGAAGCGGGAGGTATGATTATTTGGTAGTTTTTTGGCTTAACAAGAAGAACAAACACAATTTATACTTCATCACATAATATTTAAAACAAAGCATATTGAGAACACATTCACTTAATGTTGCTGTGTACAAAACACATAATTTTATGGCTTCATTAATTAACCATTCATTATACTGGCTCTGACAAATCTCATTGGTTGAAATATATTTATTAATACATTTTACGTTAATTTGTATCATTCATAATCATAGCAACAAAAACGTAATGTTTCCACATTGTGAACAGAACTTAAAATTTATTTAAATTCAATAAATATCACTTTTGGTAGAAACATTAATAAATATAAGAATTAAAATAGTAGTTAAAAATAATATATTCAATCATTCTTGTGTGTCATTGGAGGAAATTCATTGTCATCGTCCAATCGTAATTGTCCTAATCCTTTTATATCTTCACCTCCGGTTGCTCCTTGGTCCATTTCTTGGTAAGGTTCTGAATCTACAACAAAATTTAGATTTATATTATATATAGACAAAGCTTAACTTGTTGATTATCTTGTAAAAAATAAGATAGAATTAAAATAAACAAAAAGACTGGCAGGAAAATTCATTTCTCATCCGTGCAACGCCATAGACTCACACATATGTCTATATTAAATTCTTGTGCCCCTAGCTATTATAGTAAATCTAAATGCTAGAATTTATGAAAAGATCATTTTTGTTCTAATTCTAATTATAATTTATATAATTTCTTTAACAACTAAAATTTTATGAAAAGCAATCAAGAATTATATTTTGTAGGAATAATTAAACAAGGGCTGTTTAATATGAAATGCATTGTTAAATATTAGATGTTGCAATACTTTTGTTACATCACTTTGGTACTTAATTATCAATCAAATATATAACAAAGATTTTATATCTGAATTATGTTGGAGTTCACCGATCAATCAAGGCAAAACTTTGATCTATATTATCTAACAAAATGTATTTATTGTCCCTTGTCTATGACCTTAACGGTCTACTTGTTTCTATTGTATAACCAATTTAGCAATTTAATTTTACCATAAAGTTGTTCAACATCAATAGATACAGACCAACATATATTGTGAAAAAATTATATTGTATATCAATCTGTAATGGCCTCAGGAGGTTGATATACAATAGTATTGTTAGACCATTCAAAAGGACCATCATTGTTTAGATTAGTTAACAATAGCAAGTCTTGAAATTTTTTCACAATAAATGTTGGTCTGTATCTATTGATGTCGAATAACTTTATCACACCTATGGTAAAATGAAATTGCTAAATCGTTTGCACAACAGGAACAAGTAGACCGTTAAGGTTATAGACGAGGGACGATAACATCAAATTTCATTCAGTAATGACATTATTATAAATACCAGACATCATTTTTATATGCTTTCAATACAGTATTATACAAATCAGGATTTATGCTTTTATGTTAATGTAGCATTCAATAATGGAATTTATCGTAACTTTTAGTTATGTGTGATGCATTCGTTTAAGATCATCTGGTTTTGACATAAACATACATGTATGTATGTACATAATAAAGGGCTACTCTGAGTGCAGCATGATACGACCGCAGCATGTAAACCACTGAAATTTGAACAAGTGTAATTGAAAGTGAGTGTGAACATACTAAAGAGCTTGACACAATAATTGCATGGGCACAATAAGGGGATTGACCCGGTAATTAGCTGGACACAAACTAGGGAAAATGAAAATTAGCCCTTATGACTCCTTATGGTTCCTCTTTGACCCCTTATAGCTCAAAAACGGTAAAAGCTACACCAAATCCATTGACATACTGCTGAAAGCTTATATCAAGTGGAATCCCAAGACAAAAATCCCATCGAAATCCGACGAAAAATAACAATTTCATGTAAACTGCAAGTTTGCAGTTTTGGCCCCTTCGACCCCTTAAAGCTCGAAAACGGTAAGGGCTAGGACAAATCCGTTGACATCCTACTAGAAGCTTATATCAAGCAAATTAGCAAATTGGCCCCGTTTGGCCCCTCAAAGCTAGGTAAGCAAACAAGTTGCCAAAAATCTAATAGCAGAGTGCTGGGTTAATTTTTCATGAGCAATCCATTGAAAAAATCTGCATCAAAATCGGACAAAAAATTAAAAAAAAAAATTTTTGGATTTGCCCCTTTTGGGCCCATTTATCTCGGGAACGGTAGATGCTACATGAAATCTGTTGCATATTACTGATTGTAAATTTCCTCACGAGCACACTGAAAGAAACCCCATCAAAATCTGATTAATAATAAAGATTCTACAGACAAATATGTGAAAACACCCAATTTAACCCTTTTTGGCCCCTTTTTTAAAAACGGGTCGGGTCACAATGACAAAAACTATTGCAAGCCTTCCTTTTGTACCAAAGAGCATTATGTTAAAATTTCATAAAAATTGATCTAATGGAACAAAAGTTATTTACCAAATACAAAAGTGTCTACAGACAACGACAACGACGAAAGCACAACACCAATATATGACCGCAAAAATTTTTGCGGTCGTATAAAAACTAGTGAATCTATACCAGAATCTTAAATGAAATTAACCATAAAATCAATAATGTCAATGTTATAGAAATATTACATGGTGATATGAAATATGTGAAAATTGAAATAACAGAAATATCAATATAGCAGACTTATTCATGTAATAAATATCCTTGTTTTTACCTTTGACCTTTATAACCAAAAAATCAACATCACAAGTCATAAAACTTACTAAATTACACCAGTTTCACTTGTATTCAGATTATGTAAATTCTAAAACTGAAGGATTAACTCCCACCATCGTAGTTTGTCCTTAGCTATATTTGATATAATTGATTATTCGGATTTCGTTTGGATTTATGCATTTAAACATTTTTTGAAATTATGGATTTCCTTTCTTTGGGTTCTAGTGCTGCTGATGAGGAATAAATTTCCGAAATGGCCATACAGCTCATTAAAATTATTGCAGGTGGAGTTAACATATGTGTTATGGTCTCATGTTCATTTACTCCATATCCTTTCATAAAATTTACAAACATAAATAAATAAACTCAAATCGAACGACTGATAGTTCTAAATCACTTAATCATCGTGCATATCACTAATTTGTACAAACTTGCTAAATATATACATGTACTTGAAAGCATAGAATTATGTACATGATTTGAGTATTGTATTTGTACATTTATAATGATTTAATATATTCATGCTGTATATAGCATTTTTTTTTACCCAAGATCATTCCTATGGTCACTAGGTTGAAATAAAAAAAACAATGTGAAAAAAGTTTAAAATTTCAACTTTCATTCAGAAGCAAGCATCTTCTACTGTACAGTGAATTTTTTTTTTAAATCATTATTTCATTTTGATAAGATACATTCATTTCTGTTTCTAAAATAATTGAAATAAAATGAACTAAAAAACAAACCAACCATCTAATTGTACTATAACAGAGTTGGGTGTCAAGCAAAATAAAAAGATAATGCTTCAAAATGCAACCATACCCAAATGTGCAAATTGGTTCAAAAACACTGGTGAAAATATCTACTACCGTTAGTATTATACTGCTGTGTAAGCACTATTTCCACTGATTTCCAGGCTGAATAAAACAAGTTTTACACCCAACAAAAAAAAAATTCCCTAGAATGACCCAGCATCGCACTATGAATAAAAAAACAATCGGTATAAATAAAATATATCAATAACAAGGCAAATTTAGTTCTTCAATTAAGATTTATACTAAATTAAACAAAAGTAGCCTAATGTGAATTATAGAACTATTTATAAGATTGTTTCTACTTGATTTTTTTTACTGAACTGAAATTGAAGGTCATGATATAATCTGCTACAATGCTTACCTTTCTTATGCATGTACATGTAAGCTTCAATAGATAATCTTGCCAACCACAGAAACATATCATAACTTAAATACAAGTCAATTAACCAAAATAATAAAGATCTAATCTGCAGTGATGCTGACATATCATCTCTGACGTATGTAGAAGCATGGTTATATGAACCTACCAGGAACAAGAACTTTTGATTTAAGAATCGGGTCACAATGCCTAGATACTGACCTACCATCCCAGATGCATGTAATGTCATGTAACGATTCTATTATCAGAGATGAAATTGTGATTGATAGAAAAAAGCGGAAATCCACTACACTGGAAGTAGGTATATAGTAAAAGAAGCAAATATAATGGAGGAGCCTGAAAGCAAAAAAGCGGAAATCCGTGGATCCGCGGAAAACTTTCATCACTGTATTATGTACATGGACAGACATATGAACATTAGATGGAAACTTGAATGCAAGAGAACCAAGATAGTCTGAAAGACATAATTTTCTTGCGCAAAAGGGACATCTTTATAAATAAATACAACTTATCTTTTAAATTGTTTGCTTATTTTTGTGTTACCTAGTTTAAACCCAGAACAAAATGCACTATTACAAAAACAAAAACAAAAATCACAACCACATGCATTGATGGTACTAAGCAAACAGTACTACATTTATATCATCCACATGTAGACAGAGTCTGTAAAGCTCATCTTCTTGTACGGGTCATTGCAATAAATTTATGTTGGACCTCCCTTAACTTAGTGTTTCTTAAATAATAGGAAATAAAATATTCTCATAAAGTGTGATAGAATAGCATGCTTTCAAAACTGTCCTCCAAATCACTTTGAATGTCCACTTCACACAGAAAATCAAGTAAAGCCCATGTAGTACTTTTAAGACTGATATATGAGGTATAAGATGATTCATTGCACAAAAGATCATTAACCTGTCATGTATAGTGAAATAAAATCAATCTTGGAAACTAAATCAATGCACCATTAATAATAATCAATATATGTCACCTTGGTCAATGGCAGATCATAAAAGAGAAGGTCAAGGCCTAATTTTTAAAAACATTTACTGAAAGCACATTTTATATCAAAGAAAGTCACACAAAAATTATCCATCTTAACCTAGATTCTAATATGGGAACAATGGAAACCATGACAACCAGCCATATGAAAATCTCCAATAACATAATGAGCGATGTCACAACAGTCTCAACGCTTAAATGGACGACATCATAATCTCTTTTGTGCATAAAAACGTTAGTAAATCTTATGTAATTGTGGTTGTTGCCTTGAACACCATAGGTACGCCTCGCTCACTAAATGTCATATTAGAATTATTTTCATTTATTTACCCCTTGCTATGCTCTGGGTAAATTTTCAACAAAAATAATGACCAGCCATATGTAAATCTCCAACGAACCACCGGTGTCAATGAATTATATCTTGAATGAAACTTTCAGGGATGAGATTTTAATTTTTTTAAATGATCTGATATCAAGGTCAAGGTCAAAATGTAAAAAAAAACAACACATTTTCACAGTGCATTATGGTACATATAAAATATGAATAGCAAAGAATCGAATGCCAGCCTTCCACAAGCAAATTGAAAATTTTGCTACTGCCAACATTTGGGGTACAATAATGACTCTCAACACTTTTATCCTGATCAGCAGATAGAAATAAATTAAATACGGTATTAATGGTAAAAAAAAAATTGAGACAAAATTGAAATGATATTGATGAACATTGTTAGTTCTTGATCAATATGTTTAATGGAATATGATATATGACAACAGATACAAAGAAAATTATTTAGTTGGGTGAGCTATAAGATGTTAAAAGTCTGTCTATGGTGTGGTTCATCGCTTACATTACCTGGGCCAGATAAAATTTCATCAATAATGGTTTCCTTAGTATCATTCAATGCGGACTGTTGCCCACCTCTCCATTTTAGTGCTTCAGCGTAACTCGTGCCTATAGGGCTGACAGAAGGGTCAGTCTCCCTCGGCTTACCTGGGGGTACCATGTGTGCTCCTCCACCTACTGTTGGTTCAGCTTTCTTCACAGTTGAAGCATAGCTTGTGGCTGACTGAGGATGTGTAAGTGGTTTGTCATATGGTGTAACTTCAGTTACATGGCTTTCTCCTGTCTGGCCATCTAACCTGAAATAAATAATTATAACTTGATGAAACCTTTTTCCTAATTTGATTTTTATACCCCGTCACACCAAGTGGCGAGGTATTATGTGATACCCTCGGTCGTGTGTCTGTCCGTCCGTCCCCCGAAGGTTTCTGACTGATAACTTGTGAACAAAATAACACAAGGTCTTCAAACTTCGTATGCAAGTTGTTTACCACAAAACTCGGGTCAAGTTCAATTTTGGGTTCAGAGGTCCAAGGGGTTCTGGAGTTATGCCCCTTGAAACTTTGTGAATTTTAGGGTTTCCGACTGATAACTTGTGAACCAAATAACACAAGGTCTTCAAACTTGGTATGTAAGTTGTTTACCACTAAACTCAGGTCAAGATGGATTTTGGGTTCTGAGGTTCAAGGGGTTCTGGAGTTATGCCCCTTGAAACTGAAATTTTGTGAATTTTACGATTTCCGACTGATAACTTGTGAACCAAATAACACAAGGTCATCAAACTTGGTATGTAAGTTGTTTACCACAAAATTCAGGTCACGTTCAATTTTGGGTTAAGAGGTCCTAGGGATTCTGGAGTAATGCCCTTGAACCTATAAAATTTTGTGAATTTTAGGGTTTCGTACTCATAATTTGTGAATGAAATAACATACTGGCTTCAAACTTGGTATGTTAATTGTTTACTATAAAACACAGGCCATGTATAACTTTGGGTTCAGCAGTACACATAGTTGTTGTAGTTGGAAACATGGCGGGGTATCATGTAATGCACCATTACTATTTTTAAACATATGTTTTATACTTCCAATCAAAATATCATTCTCACCTGTGACCAGGAGCTTGTCATCTTCAAAAGTTGAAAATCACTGATCTGAAAGTTTGTTTTTACCAGAGAAGAATTACTATTACTATTTATATATGTCTATTATTCAAACTGTATCAAATACAGACAGTTCAAGTCTTGTCCAATATATCTTTTGTTTATAAAATTCATACTAAACATCCTATTGATATCATATTGTTTACACATTAAAGATAACATTAACAAGAGGCTCTGAAGAGCCTGTATAACTCACCATGATAACTGAAAAATACAGTCCAATGAAACTCTTGTTATAGTGTGTCATTTTGGGTTAAGTTTGAATGAAGTTTGAGACCAATAGGCAATCAATGCCAAGTGGCTGCAAAAGCTCACCTTGGCTATAGCAAGGTAAGGTAACAAGTTATTATATGAAAATATGGGCTATATATTATTTGTATATTGTCACAGAACTCTATATCTTTTAAACCCTCAAGACATAACTTTTCACAAGGGTTCCAATGAAAATAATGACACAAGATGTATTTTATACAACTTGATAAATTATCTCCCTTTCCAAATTTCGAACAGCAAACCATATTCTATTATGTTATATATTACTTTTTTCAAAATGGGAAATTAGAACCGCCACAAAAATTTGAATATTTACAATGCTTAAACACATAATTGGCTAAGGACATATTTACACACATAACGATCACATAACATAAAGGGACATTGGATATAACTGTAGTCTGACTAGTACACACTGGTTGCTATCAGCAGAGTCAAGTTTAAATATAAAGGGATATTATCAACAAAATGTTTGACGAAATGCGTTATTGAAATCTGCAAAACACAAGCGGCTGATCACTGACGAGACCCCACTGCTTATATAAACATAGAAAGCAGCCACATAGAAAAAAAACCAAAGGATATTGAGTGAATGTACATGTGATAAAAACGTGCACAATACATAGAAAACTCCAGTTTATCAAGGACAGGGCTTTTATTCCTGTCTACATCTTGATGTCGCCTCCTGAGGGTCTTCAACCAGAGGTGAACAATATTCACCCCCTCAAGCCTGCTAAGCTCACCTCGTTGCACAGCATTATCACATGATAAACATGTCAGTAAACAGGAATGGACTATAATCATTCTTTTTAACAGTTTCATTCATGCATAAAAAGTTGTTCACAGACTTCATCAAAAGCATTCAATGCAGCTGTCATCCCAAAATGCATCAAATAATATGGCTGATGTGGGACATGTCAGTAAGCAGGAATAGACAGCATCCGAAGCATGCAGCTATTGTCATCTAAAATGCATCATACATACCAATATGATTGATTTTAGACATGTCTGTAGGCGGGAATGGACTTTAACCATTGTGTTGATACAGTAATTTTGCTGGATACAGTGATTTTTTTAACCATATCATATCTTAACTTCAGATTAAATATCAAATTATTCAAGTTGAAACAAGTAAAAATATTTTATTACGAAAATTTGGTTTGATGCAGTCATCCCAAAATGCATCAAACAATATGGTTGATGTGGGACATGTCAGTAAGCAAGAATGGACAGCATCCCAAGCATGCAGCTATTTTCATCTAAAAATGCATCATACATACCAATATGATTGATTTGGGACATGTCTTTGAGTGGGAATGGACTTTAATCATTCTACAAAACAAAGTTGCTAATGCATAAATGTAGGCCACAGACAGCATCTGAAGCATGCATTGATGTTGTCATCCCAAAATGCATCATTGTGGGACATGTCATTAGACGAGAATGGAGTTAAACCATTCTACCTAACCAATCTCATGCATAAAATGTAGGTCACAGACAACATCCGAAGCATGCATTGTAGTTATCATCCTAGAATGCATTATACATACCAATATGGTTGATCTGGAATTTGTCAGTTAGCAGGAATGAACTTGAACCATTCTTCCTAACCGGACTTGACGCTGACCCTACAGGTATCACGTAAGCCCCCTCATTTCGTGAGGTGAGCTTAAAATAGAGCTGGAAACACCTAACTTAAACTGTAAAACCAGTGCACTAATACATTAAAGTGCAATATAAGACTACATATAAAAAGACAAGAAGTAAAAAATTTAGCAACCAGCATCATTGCAAATAACACAGCACAGCAATATGTATTCAACTACACATTACATGCTTGGCATCACAAAGTCAATACTTCTTGTGGCTTTTGAGTTTGTCAGTACTGAGATAAGATTGGGTCATTTTATTTGCAATAAAGGGATACTGGATATACCTGTATTGTCTGACTAGTGCACCCTCATTGCTATATGTATGGATAAGGTTAAATATAAAGGGATATTGAATATACCGGTACCTGTTATGTCTGACTAGTACACACTGGTTGCTATCAGTAGGGTCAAGTTTAAATACTAAAGTGTGTCGAAACTGGCATAGACTGATGGGCCCTGCAATTTCAATCCTGAAACTCGGGGCAAAAGTAAAATTGAGGTAAATTCTGTTTGACACACAAATATTTGCTGGATACAGTGATTTCTTGAACCATATCATTTTTTAACTTCAGATTAAATATCAAATTATTCAAGTTGAAACAAGTAGAAAAAATTTATTATGAAAATTTGGTTTATAGTAAAAAGTCGCAGTTTCCGCAAACAGGAAGTGGATGTTTACAAACTTGAAAATCACTTACACAATACAACTCATCATTTTCAAACTTCAGACCAAATTTCAAATCATTCCCACTAATACAAGCCAAAAATTCTATGATAAAAAAGTAAAATTGAGGTAAATTCTGTTTGACACACAAATGTGTTGATACAGTTATTTACTGGATACAGTGATTTCTTGAACCATATCATTTTTTAGCTTCAGATTAAATATCAAATTATTCAAGTTGAAACAAGTAAAATTATTTTATTATGAAAATTTGGTTTATAGTAAAAAGTCACAGTTTCCATAAACAGGAAGTAGTTATGTGTCAAACCTGAAAATTGCTTACACAATACAACTCATCATTTGCAAGCTTCTGACCAAATTTCAAATCATTCCCAACAGTAAAAGCAAAATAATTCTTCATGGTTCAGAGGAACCTAGTGTCTCGCCTGCTCACTCCACTATCATTCTAATTTGGTCTATCAAGATGTTCTGGCTAAGTAGAATTCCAATAAAACAACTGGTCTTTGACAGTTTCGGGAAAATTACCAAAACTGGAATACAATATTTATGAAATATAACCATTGAAAACAAGAGCTGTCGCCGAATGGCAGCCAGATATACCCCCGGCTAATTGATCCCTGAATCAATATGGTAAGTGCAAATTTAGGTGGGAGTGGACACAGTACAAGTGTGGATACAATATGAGTATGGACAGAAAGATATAATCCTCAAGAAATAACTTTTCTGTCGAAATCAGACAAATTTAAACTAAAATCCACCCTTTTTTTTGGCTCTGACATTTTTTTTCTCTAAAAATCACAAGTTTTACAGAAATTTCTCTCCAACACTTTGAATAAACTTTTCGCAAGGATTACATAGAAAAACATGTTTCTAACCTACAGCTTTATTTAAAAATATCTACCAAGTACCCTTTGAATTGTTTCTTTTGAAAATTGTCTAAGTCCAAATAATCATTGCAGAAAGAATCAATGAAAATCTAAAATCAAATTATCTCACCTTTTTGATTTTGGACAATAATTGTATTATTTCATGTACAACTCCACATAGTGTCCTTCCCTAGTAAAAAGTTTCATTAAAATCATTCAAGTGGTTTAAGAGGAGTTGTGCTTACGAGATTATCTGTGCAAATGGAATAAATGAAAAGTCAAAGTCGAATTATCTCCCCTTCCTGGTTTTGGACAATAATTATATTTCTTTATGCACATGTCCATATAGCGTCTTTCCTTTGTGTAAAGTTTCATTAAAGTCTTTCATGTGGTTTAAGAGGAGATGCACGTACATGGTTATCTGTGCATATGGAATCAATGAAAAGTCAAAGTCAAATTATCTCCCCTTCCTTGTTTCAGACAATAATCATATTTCTTTATGCACATCTCCATATAGTGTCCTTCCTTTGTGTAAAGTTTCATTAAAATCCTTCATGTGGTTTAAGAGGAGTTGCACTTACCAGGTTATCTTTGCTTTTTCAGAATTATGTCTTGTATGAAGAAATGGCCAAGATATTTGATTGTATGCAAAAATTTCAAAAATTGTTAGTAGTCTTGGACATTTTCAGGAAATTTACCATAGTTGGAACCAGAATAAAATTCTGAAAGCTTATTGTACATCTATGGACTATATGCAACAATTCTACATCAAAATCAAAGTCCTTACTTTCAATTTTGTTTAAGAATTGTTTATATATATGGAGCTCAATAGAAATTTAGCCAAATTCATTGAAGCGAAAATATAGGTCAAGGTGACACAATTCTGGTATGGATGTTGGTCACTACTAACGATGTAACCACTAATCAATAAGCACCAGTCTCTGGCATGTAGGTGCTGAGATATGGTGCAAACAAAAAGAATTCATAAAAAAAAATTAAGTCAAACTAATGGAAAAATACATAAAAATTTGAATTAATTTTTTACAAAAAATAAACTTGGGAAACAATAATGAAGTTGTACTGAACATTGTGTCAAAATGTCATTGATATTGAATATGATTTGAGGTTATTGAAGAATAAAAACATTTGGATTAACTAAATGTTAATGACGCACGCCGACACCGACACCTATAGAATCTATGTTCGCTATGTCTTGTCTTTGCTACATTCGTCACAGGCGAGACAAAAATCTGTGACAAAAATTTAGTTTATGGTAAAAAATTAAAGTATCTGCAAACAGGAAGTGGATGTCAAACAAGCTTGAAAATTACTTTCATACAAATCATCATTTCCAAGCTTCAGACCAAATTTCAAATCATTCCTTCCAGTAGAAGCTAAGAAATCTGTGACTAAAATTAGATTTGTAGCAAAAAATCAAAGTATCGGCAAACAGGAAGTGGACATCCCGCAAACTTGAAAACTCCTTACACAATACAACTCATCATTTCCTAGGTTCAGACCAAAATTCAAATAATTCTCTCCAGTAAAAGCCAGCCAAGAAATCTATGATGGAAATTTGGTTTAATAGGTTTAATTGGTTTAAAAAATTAATAAATCGTCAAAAAGGAAGTGGGTGTCCAACTAATTTAAAAATTGCTTGCCTGATACAACTCATCATTTCCAACTTCAGACCCTCTGGTAGAAGCCAAGAAATCTTTGACGGAAAACTATAGGGCACCAGCATCTCGATGCAGGGCCCATATAAAGGGATATTGGATATAAACATGTGTTGTCTAACTAGTAAACACTCATTGCTACCAGTAGGTCAAGGTTAAATATAAAAAGATCTTTGATATACCTGTGTTGTTTGACTAGTACACACTCATTGCTACCAGTAGGTCAAGGTTAAATATAAAAAGATCTTGGATATACCTGTGTTGTCTGACTAGTACACACTCATTGCTATCTGTAGGGTCAAGGTTAAATATATATAAAATGCCATCTTGCGATGCCACTAATAGCCTTGGTATCTTTTGTATCCTAAAAATTAAAAAAAATTATTACTTTCTTGTATGGATCAATATACATATAGAATAATGGAAGTTTTGATTTTGGTACAAAAAAATATTGGGGACAATAATGGATGAGCCCACTTGTGGGTGAGTCTATTATTAGAGACAATATTTGTAGTATCTGAAACAAAGCTTATATTTTTCTTTTTATAGGTGATTAACTCAATCATTTAATAGAACAAATTTTGAAAACAAGAGGCTCTCAAGAGCCTGTATCACTCACCTGGGCCACGGCTGATTTATTCAGTTAAAATAATCCCAATGTTTTAAGGGCATTATTTTCAAATTTGTTAATAGACATTGATGTTATATTATCTTAAGTTAACTATATTCCAGACTGGCAGCTATTTTGGATGGGGGTGCAGTTCTACTGTCACCTTTCTTGAAGGGGACCATTGAGTCTAATTTTGGTTCCAATTGACAGAATATTTTCAGAGGAGAACATCTTTAAATGCTTTCCAATAGGCTTCCAATAGGTCTCAAGGTTAAACTATGATCCCCGCTGGGGCCATCTTGAATGCCATGCAGACAAGCCAGGCAAATTTTTCAAATAGGAACAGCTATGGCCCATTGTGACCAAGTATGTTTTCACTATTGGCCATGTAATTTCAGGAAAAGATCTTTGAAAGTATTTCCCAATGCGTCAAATGTTAAAACTGTTCCCCCCTGGAAGACATCTTGCATTAAGCAAAGACTTGAAAAACAACTCTTTTGCAGGGCGGCAACCTAAAGACTATTGTGGCCAAGTTTGGTTCCAATTGGCTGAAAAGTTTCAGAGAAGATCTTTGAAAGTGTTTTCCCACAGGGTCCAATGTTAAAACTATGATCCCCGCTAGAGGCCATCTTGGATATAGCCCAGATCTGAAAAACGTGTTTTATGCAGGGGACCATCTAAGGACTATTGTGGCAAAGTTTGGTCTCAATTGGCTCAGTAGTTTCAGAGGAGAAGATCTTTGAAAGTGTTTTCCCATAGGGTCCAATGTTAAAACTATGCGCCCCCCCCTGGCGGCCATCTTTGATATAATGCGGATCTGAAAAACATATTTTTTGCAGGGGACCATCTAAGGACTATTATGGCCAAGTTTGGTTTCAATTGGCTCAGTAGTTTCTTGCCATCTAGCCAGGTGAGCTAAAAATTAAAATCAATTTTCAAGCAATCGGGAAGTTGACTATTGATTAGTAATAGAATTTGTATGACCCTAACCGTTTTTGTACATGTATATTTCTTTGTTTACATTGATGCTCGATTTGACAAATAGGTGTGGCCTAATATACATTTTGCCAAGATTTTTTCTGTATTTGGCGGTGATTTTTTTTTTTTTTTTTTTTTTTTTTTTTTTTTTTTTTTTTTTTGACAGGTTTATTTAATGGGCCAGGGATCCAGTCTTGAACACCTGACCGATAATTTGCATTCATATCTACCTTCAAACACACAGGAGCTCCTATCTGAAAAGTCCCATACAGGTCAAGATAAACAACTCTACATGAATATAAAAATTAAAGAAAAATAAAGGAAAAATAAAGGGCTACGCCGAGCGCAGCATGTCGTCCACTGAAATTTGAAAAAGTGTAATTTAAAGTGAGTATGGACATAGGAAAGAGCTTGACACAATAATTAGATGGACGCAATAAGGAGATTGACCAAGTAATTAGCTGGACACAAACTAGGGAAAATAAAAATTAGCTCTAATGACTCCTTATGATTCCTCTTTGACCCTCTATAGCTCAGAAACGGTAAGAGTTACGCCCAATCCATTGACATGTTGCTGAAAGCTTATATCAAGAGGAATCAAAAGAAAAAAATCCCATCGAAATGCGATGAAAAATAAAAATTTAAGGTAATCTGTAAATTTACGATTTTGGCCCCCTTCGGCCCCTCATAGCTCGGGAACGGCAAGAGCTACGTCAAATCCGTTGAATACTACTGAAAGCTTACATCAAGTAGAATCCAAAGA
>MJUU01027757.1:207692-228270 GCA_002080025.1 Modiolus philippinarum
AAATCTTTCATATGATGAAAATATGGAAAATTTTCTGCAATGCAAAAATACATAGAAGATTCTGGGTGGTTTTAATCAGAATTTTAATGCTATATTATACTGATAATGTTATTTGGACCTTTCAATAAATCTAATATAACTTATTAACTTTCATGAACTTAAATGCTATTTATTTTTAGATCGTTATATTAATTAACTAATATGTATAGGACAAACCATAAGTAGTCAAATAATAATAAACAATTAGTCATTATTATCAATATTATTTATTTTGTAGTATTATTATTCATGTAAATTTAATTTCTTTTTCAATATAATTGATGTCCGCTTGTTATATTAGGAGAGCACTTAAATAGGCCTAGCCTGATGTGCAGTCCTTTTGAACCATGTTTGTATATTGTTATATACATATACCTATGTTCAATAAAATATTTTGAATTGAATAGAAATAATACAATCATATAATAATATGTTTTAGCCCTTGATTGGTAAACTCGAATAATTCAATCCGTTTCCTTCTGGGACAATCGAATGAGTGGTATATAACTACTGGATTATTCGGGTTATTGATTGGTGACGCCATTAACAAGAAATGATGAGGTTGGCTATATTTAGAGGGTCACCAATCAAAATTGACCAATCAGAGTTTTGTTCTCAATCTAGCTTCACAGGATACTTATGTAAGTTGCAGACTGAAAGTGCGGCAGGAGAGACGACGCCAGGCTTCTTCTTGCAAGAGAGCGCCCAACGTGTACAGTTAACATGTCAGTACTACCCGATACTCTGCCCACTGAATGGCATGACAGGTCAGTACTACCCGATACTCTGCCCACTGAAAGGATAAGTCACGGAGTATTCGAGAGACTTGATGCAGAAAGCAGTTTACAGTTATACAGAAAGAGCCTGTTACGATATATGAAGAGCTATTTACACCAGCAGGAGCAGCTGTTGGAGTATATTTTAACCAAGCGTGAATCGGAGCTTGACATGAGGTAACTAAGTTATGACGTATACAGCAAGTACTTTAACAGAAGAGACAGCCTACGGTTTGAAGAAAAGTTATATAAGACCATGCATGTAGCTGGTCAAGAAAGCTTTGTGAGGTGAGAGGGCATCTTGTTAAGTACAACGATAAAGACGTTGGGCGTCTGTCGGTAGCCTTCCAGTAGATACATCAATACTACCAAGTACTACCAAGTACCAAGCGCTGATATCTACAAAGATGTGATTGGTGTGCCCGGGCTGTACCTGTTTAAGAATATGGTTAGGTGCAGAAATGATATTGGAGACCATATGAAGACATCTGCTGAAGAACAAGGGAGGGGTTAAGAACACGAAAAGAAACTTATTGATTGATAATACATAGACTATTGACCAAAAGATCCTAATCATTACTCGTTGTTGAATTCATATGCATACTAGTATGCAGCATAACTTGAAGGCAACGGTGATCAATCAGGGACAAAGAACACGCAAGCCAAGTCCTTTTAATTTTTTAAAGCCAATTAAGAGTTGGAAGACGAGCTGGAGATGCTTATCAACAAAAGATGACAAAAACGATTGAAACTGGAATGCAGCAGGTGTTCTAGAAAGACCAGTGTCATAATGATGTTGTATACTGCCAGAAACAATAGGTCATCCTCGAATCCAGCCGAAGACCTTGCTGGATTTTCCGATGTTAACAGGTTTAAAAAAGATGATTTTCATCACTGTTGGCATTCGGAATCATATATTCTACCTTTGCAGCTCACCTTACTAGCACGTTATCATTCACATTATATAGAGCTGTATGCAACAATATTATCTAAGACCCTTATATATGCGTTTGTTTCTTCATCTGATAACTGAAAGAGTTAACCTTTGAATTGTACATTGAAAATACAGGTAATAGATATATCAAGATAGAAATGGGTCCTAGGAAAATCAATCCGGACAGACAAATATTTCTAGGAAAATATTTCCTTGATATTCCTAGTAAAATCAATGTCCAGACATATCTATTTAGGAGTTTTATTCGGTTTGGACAAATTTTCCTGCCAAGAATATTTAACTGCTTCCTAAAAAAAATTCCACCTTTGAAGATTCGTTTTTTATACACTAGTAAATATTGATAACGAAAAACCTGGAACTGCCAGCACTTTCTAACTTACTGCACTTTTGGTCCAAAAAGCCGGGACCTATGAACTAGAGACTTCAAGAAGGCCGGACAAATCTTTCACCTGGTTACAAATCATTGAGGGGTTTGTCAGCATGGATAACATATCAATACAGAAGTAATGACAACACTTCATAAGAGACATTCATGTCAGGATTAGTTAACACCCACGCAGTGGTTTCCAATGGGTAATTTTGAACGCAGCACCAAAGTAACATCACATGATCAACAACTATTAAAGATTATTAATGTCGTATTTGGTTTAAACTAACTGGTTCTAACAGGACTTTTGTACCACTTTCAAAGTAGATGTCATTATTGAACTTATGTTTCCACTGGCTGCCATTTTGAATAACGGGTCGACACCAACGTGATACTCTTGAGTGACATTCACCTCATAACTAAGTAGCTATTCTCAAGATGTAGATTATTGTATGCTTTTCCGATGGTGTGCAATGTTAAGACTGATTTCTTTTTAATAATTTCCAGCCTTATTCATATTTCCTGTCATTTTTACCAGTTCAGGTTTGAGTGAAGCGACCTTTCAAATGGACCAACCAGTAATTTGAAAACGCAAACATCCATCTGCAAAGAATAAGTGTGGACACCGTACATCCTCTCCCACGAGAGCGCCCTACGACTATAGAGAGTCTACTAAATCTCAGTTTCGTATTGCCAATGGAAGGAATGGCCAGGATTTTCTGCAAGGCGCATAGAAAGCAGTTTTCAGAGATGAAGAAATAACCCTGCTTCGTTATATGAAGACCCCTGTCTAATTTTTATTTTGACAGAAAATGTGACAGAGCGATATGTCAGATATCAGAAGGCGGAGATGGCTGTATGTTTTACCAGGAGTTTCCCGTAGCTGATGACAGAAGGAAACATTAGGTAACCCACAACTGCGACTCGAATTGTGAAGTTTACAGTCATCACTGCAACATACACCCCTTAAGTTTGAATAATAATAATGTCTCAGTAGGAGAGTAAAGGCTTGTCTAGAGAAATTAAGGAGACGAGAGAGTTTTGGGTATAGCACTATATTAAAGATGGGAGCCTCTGTTGAAAGCCATCGAGAGAACGAACCAGTACTACCACAACGTTAATAGAACATTGACATTTTTAACGATTCGATGAGTTTACCAGGTCTGACCTTGAAGTGTTTATAAATGAATGGTATTGGAGAGCAAATGAAGTGATTGAGGAATAAGGGATTATGAATATGAAGAAGCAGTGATTGGTTGGTAATTCATTTATCTTAGACCAAAATATCCAAGTCATTATTCCGTTGTTGAAGTGATGTATTCGGCATGGCTTGAAGATTATAACAATTAATCAAGGGATAGAAAACACGTAAGCCAGATCCTTCGAAATATTTAAGACCAACTGAGTGATGCAAGACGATCTGAAGATATAACATAAAAGATTATAACAAAAAGGATGATACTGGAAGGCAAACTTTGTTCCGGAAAATAGGCGGGTGTCATAATGATGTCGTGTATTGCTAGGAGCAATAGGTTATCCTTCACTTGGTGAATTTTTCCCTGTGACTGTCACAACTGAAGGAGTAGAGCTTGAGTTGGAGATGTGTAAAACATTTCATCTGAATCCCCTTTCGCAGACTGGTTTTGTATACTAATATAGGACAATAAGGACACTGGACTTTAACTACTACGATATCAAATAGTCACGAACTAAAAGCAACAAAAGGTTCATGTCAATAGACACCTAAATCTATACTTTTTCTTATCTCTACTCGAAAAGACGGGTGTTATCAGATGGAATATCAAGTATTTGATCTAAAAAATAAGTCTTCCTGTATGTTGTATTTAAACTTGGAGAGACTTTCTATCTCATTCATGATTCGTCTGCAGAGATATAACCATTTTTCGATTTTCTAAGGTTTCTAAGGAAGTCATTGTAGATGGCAGTTGACTAACGTCTAGGTCTCTCCAATCAAGAGGGAAAAATCCATATCCTCCATACGACCATTTACTTTCAGGACTGGCTCGTAAGGAGTAGCACTTCTTGTGGACTTATTTCTCTTCCACGTCAGAAAAATTTTGATTACTCTCTAATCTTTCCTGGGTCTCATGGTATTTTCCCTCTTTATCACCGGTAGAGGTCTTCAATTATCTCTTCGGTCTTCAACAGGCCCAATGGTCTTCTATCTTCAACAAAAACACCCTGGAACCATTTTACCAGGAACATTGGAACTAGAAACACACAGACCATCGGACAAATGCTGACAGGTCTGTCCCGTTAAATATGATGATCTCTTGCCTGTGTGCTGTAGCATCACCTCGATGTTAAAGGTACCCTTCTACTACTTCGTAGATTTAGTTGTCTTCCAACTGCCTAAAGGTTGTCAGTTGTAGTTGGTCCAATCTTCCAGGGCACTTTTAGATCAAAACACCAGTACAGGTCCACTCACGACAGTATAACCTCCCTATATTAGTCGATAATCAGAAACACTTAGAATAATTACCAGTGAATGTAAGGCTTCATTTGTAATGATCAAGGTAATTATAGGGATTTTGTCCATCCCTTTATTTTTTCATCATGTCCTGGCGACTGTAAGCTAGTTTCTGTCGTACTGATCCAAGTTTATCATGTCATGGTGAATGTAAGATTTATGTTGTGCCGATCTAAGGTCATAATGTCCTGGTGATTGTAAGGTTTTTGATTGTACTAGTTGTAAAACCTTCGTTTTGCTGTGAACGGTTTGCAAAATAAATAACAAAATATCGAAGTTACTGTGAATTTAGCTTCTGCATATGCGCATTTCGACTACTTATGTCTCTTCGGTGCAGATCAAATCAAAACACTTGGAAATCCATAAACCGAAATGTTTGTTAAAGCTGATAGAGAACAACTTACTCTTTAACCTGGCAAAAACGTTGATCTTTGATAACTGTTCAAATACCATAAAGTCATCAATATACCATCTCTGCGAAGATGTTTGTTATCTTGTTCACTGTAAAGTTGTTTACGACTCTTCTGTCCAGAACAATGTCCAGTGCCTTATATACAAGGTTTTGATCCCTTTATCCCGTGGCAATTCGACTTATTTTGGAGGAATCAGCATAAGTTGACTGACTAAAGATCATTCTGTACGTTTCTGCTTCGTTGCAGTCCTGGCCCCGATGGTGCTGGTCTTTCATTAAAGGTATTTCTTTCGCACCTTGGTCTCCTGTCGGGCTTATTCATCCGTATACTTCCCAAATCAGGTCATGGTCCAAGATGAAGAACAACAATAAAAGCGTTGTTCCTTTGCTTGTTTTTTACCATGTATTTGTAGAGACTTTGTCTCATGTGCATTTACTCCATATCCTTTTATTCACCATTTTGGGGTGTCTCATGCATTTGTCTGTTATAAGTAAACATCTGGTCACGTATACTGCAGCTTTAGATCTGGTACAACGTCTGGCCTTGACCTCTCTGGTGGGTCTTCTGATGTCTGCCTTTGACGTCCCTGACGACAAAATTTAACCCACACCGATCACTGGTATAGCCAACAGGAATTTTCTTATGACCTACCAGATGCTTGTTCCTTGCATATTTCTTTTCTCATGTCTCGTAGGAGAAGAATGGCACTGGGCTGTTTAGTTTGGACGGTGACGTAATAAAAGACTTCCAGCGTCTTTTCTTGTGTCCGTACTTCTAGTATGCAGGTTTTTCTGTGCCACTGAACTAAGCATGTACAAAATTCAGGATTAAACCATTTGGAGGCTGTTTCTCTCAAGTCTGCGCTTTCGGTTCAAAAAGGCGGGATCTTTGTACTAGAGACTCAAAGGGGCCCGCAATCTCTCATCTGGTTACAACTGACTGAGTGGTTTCTAAGAGAGGATAACATATCAACAGAAAAGTATTACATGTAAAACACTTTAGCACCGCGCAATGTATATTCATGCCAGATTTGGTTTCAATCCACATGGTGGCTCCCTTTAATTTGGATTACTGTAAACCATAGTTTCCGTTGGTGGCCATTTTGAACGCAGAGCCAAAGTAATGATCAAAATTTTTAGGGGTATATATGTCATAATTGGTTAAAATTCATTCCACTGTTCTATAAAATAGGATACTTTGTACCCATTTCAAAGTAAATGTTATTTTTAAGCTAATCTCTCCACTGTCTGACATGACACTATTATCTCAGACTTTATGGCATGCTTTTAGATTAGTGAAAGATGGTCATATGGGACATAAATCTTTTCAAGAGTCAAACCATTTCAAGTCTGCTTTGGCTTTTAATGGCGGCTATGGAGCTGAGAATTATTCTTTTTATAGCTTAAGTTATCCATATCCTTTCATTGTTTATTCTTCTTTCCAACTGCTTTCCAGGGTAAATTTCCTTTGTTCCAACTGCTTTCCAAGGTAAATTTCCTTTGTTCCAACTGCTTTCCAAGGTAAATTTCCTTTGTTCCAACTGCTTTCCAAAGTAAATTTCCTTTGTTCCAACTGCTTTCCAAGGTAAATTTCCTTTGTTCCAACTGCCTTCCAAGGTAAATTTCTCAGAACTTTGAGATACATGGGTCTAGCTTGGGTAAAGCATCTCCTATTTGCGATAAGGCCTTTTCAGTCTTATTTCGAAGATTCACGCACATGGGTTGTGTTTAAATCATTTAATATGGGTATAGTCAGACTCTTGGTAAGTATCATAGGAACATCATAACAATTTTAAACGGCTACCGGTTCAAATTCACCAAAAAAAACCCAAAGTACTGAAATGGAAGATGCGAATTGTTTGATGTTCAGGTCACTGCAGTGGTACCCAGCACAGTGAAAGACGAACCATATTCCCATTCTGTTCTACAAGTTGCAGTAGGAGGCAAGCTTGCATACTTCTTGGGTCAAAGGCAAATGATAACCATGGACAAGTAGGTACTTTCTATACTATGGAGGCGTTGTGAATTTTGAAGTTCAATTAATCTTGTCTACAGTTTTCTTAAATATGTCTATGATAAGAGATCCACAAAAACTCAGTCACTTCATTGGCAGGTCTGAATACTTTTTCTCAAGTGAGTCTGCCCTCTTCAAACACCTAAGAAAATTTCAATGGATTAAAATAAGTCCGTTTGCAGGTAGACCAGACTTTAGGTGCCTATCAGCTGATCCTCCTGTGTACGTTATCCAACTTCATCTTATCTAAAAGACGAAAAAATTGGATATATGTACTGTGTCAGAATCCTATTGCAGAAGACCAGCTCTTTGGGTTTTCTTTAGAGAAACAGCAAAAAACCAAATCACTGCCGACTGTCAAGTTTGATGTTCAGGTCTTAGACGGGAAAAGGAATTAATGCACCTCCAAGTCCATCTAATTCTCTGGCAAATCGACAGTTTATCACAAGATACCATTTTGTAAGCAACTTCACATTAAAATCGAAGTAGTGAAAGAAGGAAGAACTGTTTGGTGTTCAGGTTCCTGCAGTGGTGCCAGACATAGTGAAAGACGAGTCATATGCCCTTTCTCTTCTACAAGTTGCAGTAGGAGGCAAGCTTGCATACATATTGGATCAAAGGTATATGGTTACATCAGACAAGTTGATACTCTCATTACTATGGAGGTTTAAAGGACTTCAGTTAGAAGTTCAGTCAGCCTTATCTACAGTTCCCTTGGATATGTCAATGACCAGTGATCACACATTAAATCGGTCACTTCAGGGTAATACAGGGTAATGTTTCATTACTTCTTCCAAACGACTAGATATAAGAAGTGAGTTTGTCCTCTTTTGACGTTTTTTCATCAGCTTTTATTCTTGCCTATCAGAGGATCCTTCATACAGGTCTGTGAACAACGTTTATGGACCCAAAGATGCCTACTCTCATTTTCCCATTTGTCCACTTTGCAGCATATTTCTCATGTTAGGAATCAGAAAGTATACGCCTTGGAGAGATGCTGTTTAGCCATTTTATTGCTGATCTTACTTTCACAAGGATTCTTTGGCAGTGGTGTCCAATTTACACACCCAGTCAATTCACATACATTCTTTCTGGTCCATTTCCTTGTACGAAATTGTCATCCATTCCTGTCCAGACATGAATTCAACTACTGCTCTGTTTGGGTTTCCAAATTTCACGGAAAAAAATCAGACATGATGCCAAGTCACAATATAATATTTTGGACGAACATTATTCAACAGATCAGCATCTATGCAATCTAGTGAACAGCGTTCTTCAAGCTTCGACCCTATCAGCTCAATTTTTTCTCCAGCTGAGAGGTATAGAAATAACTCCCACTAACACCGTACCTCTTGGGCGACTTCAGTAGTACCTTATTTTGCACCCCGTTTCATAACAGTGGGAAGCTCCTGTACATATTCTTCAAAAATTTCATCCTCATCTTAAATTGTGTAACAGAGAAAGAATCTTCTCAATGATTTCCTTCTAGAGCCATCAGCGCCTATCCTTTTGGTAATTTGTTCTCTATCAGCATTTACATATATTTTGGTTCATGGATTTCCAAACGTTTTGATTTAATCTGCACTGATGAGACATAAAATGTCGAAATGTGCATATGCAGAAACTAAATTCACAGTAACCTCGGTATTTTGTTATTTGAAATCTTCGCAGATGTTTCCGTCAGGATGGGAAGCCCCCCTGCGGGACAAGATTGTGTCAAGCCTGTATTCTTCCTTTTGTTGGAAGAACATATCAATGTTCTAGAAATGAGGACAGTTCTCTTGTCCTAAACATTTTGAAAAAGTGGTTTTAGGAACAAACAGTGTTGGTAGCCACAGAAAGTACAACTGTGGTGACTTATCTTCAGAATCGAGGGAACTCTCTTCCTTTCTCTGTATCAACTAGCAGAGTCTGTTTGTGGTGACAATCGTAAAGCGACATTAGTAGTAAGACATACACAAGAATAAGATGAATACAGTAGCCGACCGTTGACCAGGTCCTGTGTATCCGTCAGTACAAAATGGGATCTACAATTTTTTTAATAAAGGAATCACATTGATTTTGCATCAAATGATAGACCTGTTTGCTATGGCGCCAGTTTGAATTGCAAACTGGAGCCTTATATATCTCCGATTTCAGAGCCAAAGGCTTGGATGGTAAATGCAATGTCACTTTCAAGGAAAGGGGTGTTCAGCTATATACCGGTATTTCATCCTTCTTTTCGCCTTCTCACGAAAATTCTTTACAAGATACAAAGGGATTGTTGCAAGACCCTTCTTACTGAACGGGATGGACAATACAATTTTGATTTCCTGAGCTTCTTCTGCCATGTTGTGCAAATCAACGGCAATTTCCATTAAAGAAATGTCTTTTATTATTTAAGGGAAGGACACCTCACTAGATACTCTAGAAACTATATCTATACGATTGGTTGCTATAATTAGTCTCTCCATAAAGAAAGTTTTTTCTGAAAAAGCAACCTTATGATATGTAGGATGAGTCAGAAGTTCTATAGGGTTTATTTATGACTCAAAAAGGTCAATATTCTGTTCCTGTTGACAGTGAAAACATATAAATTTGTCCTCTGTGATTGTTTAACAATTAGATGATTTCCTTGTTTCTCTCTTTGAGGAAAAATACTTTACGCCATGTACTGTTAAGGGGTATCAATCATTTATTTCTGGAACAATTCAACCCTCAGGATGTCCAGATTTTGGTAACAATGCATTAAAATCTTTAATGATTTAAAGTCTTTGTTCGGTACGTCCTAGGGAAAGACGCTTAGTTCGATTATGGGATGTCAGCTTAGTTTTTAAAGAATTGCAGTTTGCTCTTTTTGAAGTTGTGTCAATGGATTCTTTAAACATTTACTATGAAAGAACTATTAATCGCGGATTTCGTGGTTGGCTAAAACCACGACATTAAGTTCCCAACGAAATGCATTTTTTCACTAGAGTTTAAATGCCTAGAATTATAAACCTCGAATTAAAGTACTCTCTATATAGTGATATTTATGAAAACCACGAAAACTAATGTCGACGAATAAAAGTGTTTCTACAGTATCTTATAAATGGCTTTCCTTTGGCTTTAGCCCCTGGTCAAATACGTAGTGAACTACATGTTCCACTTAAAAATGAAGAAGACAAGTCTTCTGCAAGGCATCTGACTTTTACAGGTTTTCTAGACAAGAATCAGCTGTCTAAAAAGGGTTCTATTTTGATTTTAATCATGATCAGCATCTGCGCCCTGTCATTGTTTTAGAACAGTTTTTATTTCGATATGCTTTCTTAAGACATTAGGGTAACACAAGAGTCAGTATCACTCAACTGGACCATGGCCAACTCAGACAGTCATATGAGGTCTCATTTTGAAACAAATAGTATGTTAAGGGACCTAGAATTCATGCTTAAACTATTTTAAAAGGGACAGATCTGCAGGACTTCTTAAGGGAACTATTCTACTAAAGTTATTCCTAACAAACCAAATCGTTTCAGAGGGGATCTTTAAACATTCTAAAATGTCAAAATAATTTCCCCACTGTTGGTAATCTTTGCCCGTTAGACACCCGTTTTGGGGGGCATCTGAAATAAACTGTGACTAAATGAAAGTGACAATAAAAGTCCGAAACGATCAAAGGAAGAGACCAGTAAGGAAAATCCGTATAACATTCAACTAAATCAGGGAAACACAATCCAACACAGAACATTTTTGGCAAGCCGTCATATTCCCGACTTGGAACGGGCATTTTATAAATAAAATGGTGGGTTAAACCAGGTTTAATGATGCATCAACCTCCCGCTTATATGACGACTAACTATAGCTTCTGTGTGCCCAGATTGTGTAAAATGTCAAAGCCATAATATTGTCAGGGGGCACTTAAGCTTGCCGTAATGCCATAATGCCAATGATAAACAATGTTCCCCACTGGCTGCAATTTTGGATGAGGGGGTCCATATCATCAATAAAACTAGGTTTGTACCCTATAAATTACATTCATGCCATCCCTGGTTTAATTCCATTCAACGATAGTGTAGATCTTAGTATGCATTTGTCAAAAGGTTTAATGCTAAACTAGGTTACCCGCTTGCGGCCATTTTGGATAAGCAAGGATGTATATCTAAATATACGTCCTTGCGATAAGGGATTGGCACCAAAGTAACAATACTAGGTCAAAATATCATAAGATACATTCATACCATGTTTGGTTTTACTCCATTCAACGGTTCTCTAATAATTTTGTTTTTGTGTTGCAGGCACTATGCAGGATAACTAAACACAATCCTAGTGTATTCCCTCGTGTTACAAAGATTTTTGTATGCATTTCCCATAGGGTCCAATGTTAACTAAGTTTTCCGCTTGTGGACATTTTGGATGAGGGGTTGGAACAAAAGTAACAACATTTGGTCCGCATCTCAATAAAACATTCGTGCCATGCTTGTTTTAAATCTTATCAACGGTTTTTTAGAAGATTTTTGTAAACATCCTCTAGCGATTCAAATGTTAAAATGCACACCTCTGGTGACGATTAACCTAAAAAACACCATTTTTGAAGGTTACATGCTCAAGATTATCGTAAACAAGTCTGGTTACGATGGCAAAGTAGTTTAAGAGAAGATCTTTGAAATTGTTTCTATAGGGTCCAATATTAAACCATGTTCCCCAAAGGCAGCCATCTTAGATGAAGTGTCAATTCTGAAAAATACCATTTTACGGGATCACATATAGACTATCATGGCGAAGTTTGGCTCGCAGTTTCAGAGGTAAAGATCTTAAAATGTATCTCCCCAGCGGATCCAATGTTAAACTATGTTCCCTGCTGGCGGCTATATTGAATAAAGTGAGAGCTGAAAAACAGTTTTTCTTTGTTTGTAGGGGATCACCTAAAGAGAATTGTGTCAAGTTTAGTTGGTATCCGAGGGGATCCCCAAAAAAGTTCCTACATGTATAGGGTCCAATGTTTAACTATGTTCCCTGCTGGCGGCCATCTTGTGAAACTAAAAAAAAACTTTTTGCATGTGCCATCTTCTGTGGTCAAATTTGGTTCCAATTGGACAAGTACATTTAGAGAAAATCTTTAAAAGTGTTTCCCAAAAGGGTACAATGTTACATTAGTTCTTGGCTGGTCAACATCTTGGATAAAGCATGAACCTTAAAAATACCTTTTGTTGCAGGGATTACCTAAAAAGTTTTGTTCTTATTGGCTATGTAGTTTCAGAGGAGAAGACATTTGAAAGTGTTCCTAATGCCTCATCCCTATCAGGCATCTTTCAGTCCAATGAGTGTCTACAAATGAAGATTCTTTTACCTGTTGTGTACATTGTGTCATCTTGATATCATAATTCTAAAACTGAACAATGCACATTTTTTTCACAAATAGAGCTTCAAAAGCTGGATATCTTCATAAAATTCACAAATGAGCTATTCTGGCTCTGTGAACCTCTAAATCTGTAAAATAAAAATTCTAAGTATTAGATGCACAACTACATCATAGACTGCAAATGTGGTTGAAAAATGGCAATGATTTTGGAGGAGTTGTGGATTGAAAGATGGAATTAGCAAATGAGCTATTTTGGCTAGAAAACCTCTTAATTCTGTAAAATCAAAATTCAAAGTATCAGGTGCACAACTAGACCAGGTAAACAACATATCCTGAAAGTTTGGTTGGAATCAGACCTGTAGTTTTGAAGGAGTTGCGGATTAAAAAAACCGACTGACGAGGCAGTATGACAGACGACGCAAGACGATGGATAGTAATCCCTATGCTTACAGCAGTTGACACAAAAATGTGACACAACAGTATTTATGGAATTCTGTTTTATTCATATTTTATTCTGTTTTATTCATATTTTCTCACTATAACAAGTAAAACAATGATGGGAAGGTGTCCATAATTAATTCATATAAATATGGTTTTATGTATGTTGTTTTATGACATTACACAGTGGTACACAAATCAAATTAAAAATGTGAGAGTTTTTACACAAATGACATAAAGAGTATCTATATATAATGATCTAGTTGTTCTATATAAATCAATTATCATTTGTTTATAAATATCGTATTGCAGGAAAATGAAAATGACCATTTCTGGTATAACTATGATAGGTCTTCTAAATATGGAATAAAGGACATTTTTGTTGAAAAAAACTTAATTATGACCAGTATCAACTAAGCTCATTAGGAAGAATTGATGGTTACACTCAGATAAGCTCTGTATAAAAAAAAGTCCTATATCCTTTTATCTATAATTCACTAAAATATCAATAAAATTTTATATTTAAATTGAAATTTTACAAAGGTATAGTTTATTGCCATTATCTATATGCAGTTTTACAAAATTTTTTGTTCATCAGAGGTTGCGTATTGACATAGATATGTATTATCAAAGCATAGAAATCTGCACATGATGCCCTGAATGTGACCAAATAATTTCTTGATCACAGTCAATTTGGTTATACTGACATTATGAGCCTCTGTTGATCAAAGGAAATTCATACAAATTACTCTTTTAAATAAAAACGCCTTAATACTGATCTTTGCAAAACAGATCTATATAAATTACTATTAGTACAGTCAAACTTGATTTAAGAGGTCACCTTTGGGAAGGAGTCAAACTGGCCTTACAAGAAAAGTGGCCTTTAAAAGTAGGTTCATTTAATATGAAATATACTATGGAGGGAACTATAAAAGGTGACCTTTAAAATCAGGTGGCTGCCTATTCAAGGTGACTGCTAAGGCAGGTTTGACTGTATCTAAAGGATTTTATTCAAATGATAATTCTGACTTAATTGACTTCTGTATCAGTGTAATTCACATAGCTGTAAAGATAACTGAAATGTGTTTTTTACCACCATCTTTATCTTTCTCTTTTTCAAATGAAGATCAGCTGTATTATTTGGTCAGCATCTTTTTTTTTATCAATTGATAACAGGATATAAACTTGTTCATCATTTCAGTTACCTTAACTTTAGTTATTTCCACTTGAAACAGGCAGACAATGGTTAGTTTTCCTTTAAAACACATCTTTGCATAGTGTGCTACCTTAGTTTGTAATTGTAAATCCAAATTATAGGGAGTGTAAGTTTCAGAAAAGGAGTAGGTGCGGTAGGGGCCTTATTTGGCCTGAAAAAAGTGTGGCTGAAGTCACAGCATTTTCTCATTGAAATGTTCTATAGGAATCGGTTTACAATAAACAGTAACATTTCTAAAAAAAATTGATGTATGATTACTGATTTTTATCTCGAAGCCATGAAATGGCTGGAGAGATGTTAAAATGACAAGAAAAAAATCACGTGAGGCTTCAAACCTATTAACAGCTCAAAAAAAAATCTTCGTGCTTCCGATAAAATATAGTGCGCAAGTTTCTTTAAAATCCTTTATATTGTGTTTTTAAGTTATATTACTTCATTTTCTTGAGTTGAATACGGTGTTGTTATATTTAATTGAAAACAATATGTATGTTTTCTAAATTGCTCGTTTTTTTTATATTGCGTCTCGGATCAACGAACCTGTCGCGCAGTAATTTGTCAAAGATGAAAATAACATTTGTTAAACTGTGACAGTGTATTGCATATATTTATAGCAATGCGAAATCGACATGCGAGATCACACAATCCGATTATTTTCATGTATTACGGAATAACTTATTACATGCAGACGTATGCAGCAGTTCTTTGGATCACTACGAAGTTTTACCACGTGTAGATTTTTAGAGCTTTGAGATTCAGCTCCATCAGAGCTTTGATTTAGTGTAGAGGAAGGAATAAATTGAACATTTTGTCCAAAGTGACAATTTTGACAAATATGACTACTTTTTCTTTTTATTTCTATGAAAACGTTCAAAAGTTGCCTTTTCAAGACGTAAGAACTGTACCTATTATGACGTCACTGGTTCTAACTTTTGTATTTTTCCTGTAAATGGGATCTCAACTTTGGAATGAACATGACAGAAAATCTTGAGGTGTAACTTAGAAATTCACTCAAATCTTGGGCCAAATCAACCCCTTATCGCACCTTGTCCTTTGTGATTAGAACTTTCATTTTGAAAAGCTTTGTTAATAGAACAACATAAGCAAAATATTTTCAAAATCAATGTAAGAATTTTTCATATTATGACATTATAATTTTGGTGGGAAACAGTTTCTCTCCTGAGTTCCCTTCAATTTCCATTACTTGATTACATTCCTTAAAATATATGAAAATAAAATTGGAAGTTGAGGAAATTTTGTTACATTCTATATATTAGGCACTTTAAAGTGCCCTTTGACCAAGAAAATATGATCCATGTGAAGAAATATTTACCCCTGTTTTGATGGATAAAAACCAAGGATATCCAATGTTTCTGGAACCTAGAGTTCATACTTCCTTAAGATGTAGTAAGGTGAGGTTTTTGAAATTCCTAAATGTCATTCTGATTTCTCTGTTTTTATCCATTATTACTATGTAATATCTTTTGCCCAATTTTCTAGTAAATAAAGTCTTCAGTAGGTCATTTAAGGTCAACAAGCATAATTTCACTAGATTGGAGACTTTTTCTGCGTGAAAGAAATCAGTAAGGTTCACATGTTATACTAGGGTAAAAGTCCAAGCTAGCCTTTTCCTGCAAATTATTAAAATGTGAAATATCTTGAAAATAAGGTCCATAACCTATCAATATTTTTAGCTGATTTTATTCCTTTACCAATACTCTTTCAATTTAAGTTGTTAATTTAAAGTCGTAGATTTATTTAATATCACCTTACTACATCCTAAATGATGCCATTCCAACATTACTTATTTTACAAGTACATCTTATGTATGTGAATGATTACATGTGACAGAGACTGATCACAGGTTGACTGATTACATAGAACAGAGTTGTGGGATTACACATGTTTTTGACCTGATTTTAGGTAACAAAGTTGACTGTAAAGTAAACCAGCCAAACTTAATTAGGACAAAACCCCTCGGTAAAAACTTGAAACAATACATGTAAGTTATGTGGACATTAACAATATCTCAGTAGAGAATTCAATTTAAAGTAAAATGTTGAATTAAATGTCATTAGCATCTAATTTGTGTATTTCTACATTCCGTCTAAAGGTCAACAGGATAAATTACTTGAAACAAATAATTCCTTTAACTACATTAACAAACAATATCACATGCTAAAATTATGGTGGTAATTGTTTTATGTCAAAACTAAACGTATTTAAGCATTTTTATCAAATAAAAGGTATTTTTGAAACAATTATTTTAAATGCTTTGATTGTAAAAAAGGCCTCATATTAATTCTACTTATCACATAAATTCAACTATTTACTATAAATACATCATAACGTCACAACTAACTCTAAAAATTTTGGACATAATATAAACATAAACATTAGAAACGATTTAAAACATGATACATTTTACTTTATTTATGCTTTTGTTGATGGTTTTTCAATTGCAATTACCAAATTCCTGTGATTTTGAATTTTCGATGTTTCATTCCTTCCAATTGGTTTGGGGTTTTCTCCATGACAGATTCAAATTTGAAACTTTTACAGAGGCATTACTTCTTAATATGTTATGACTGTAATGCAATGAAGATGCACATCAGAAGTAAATTTTTTAAGTCCCTTCACAGGTTTTATGGCACTTGTGAGCTTGTTGCTCTCGTCAAAACTTACAAAGATGTACATTTCATATTATGTTTTATCCATTCTTTATATATCTCAACAGTCATAACACTAAAAATAACAAGAAAACTGAGAGTAAAGCTCAATAACATAAAACCCTGCTCCCTCATTTGATTCCAGATAAAAAATTAAATCAAATCATCTTTTAAAATAGTTGGTGCTCAATGGTAATATCCACTGAACATCCTTTGCAAGTTTCTGTGAATTTCACTATGTAGTCCAGCAGGATTTGTCGCCGCAAAGTGTGTACCCCTATTGCGGACAAATGAACTGACAGACAAACGGACGTCGTGATCACAATATATGGCCCTACTAAAGCGAGGGGGTGGTATAAATATATTATCTCTGAATTTGGAGGGGGTATAGATATGCTACTATGAATTTAACACTCCGTATTGGGAATAGCGAGTTGTATTAAAACCATTCATTCATTTATGTTGCGCTCTGCACTTGTCTGACTAATTTAATGATATTCAATAATCTGAACAGAAATTTATAATTATTTTCAGACTTCACAATAATGACTACATCTGAAATATTAATGACCGGATGCTTATGTGACTCATACATGTGTAATTTCTTCTAAAGTATCAAAAAATAAGAAACTATAAAAACTAAAAGACTAAGATGTAATACACTATAACTGAGAGTTAAATTCAAAGAAATCATATACAGAGATGTGGGGATTGGTAACTAATATGATGACATTTATAAAACATACAAAATTTGTGGAGTCATTTACTTTCATTTGTAATTACAGTATAACTAAGTAAACTGACCATCGTGAATATCAATAAAAATATCCCAAGTGCCAAACAACGCAGAAGGATTAAACGAGTTGAAGAACTTGCTCCAAAACAAGTTTAAACCACTGCATTGATTGACATGAGTGACATTTTTATTGATATTCATGACAGTTCATTAGTTATGCTTTTTATCATATACATTTTCTGCTTAAAAACAGAGATTTTAGATGCTGATTATTTTTTTCACTTCAACGCGCCAGTTGTTAACTTGACAACAACATTGACGAGATATTGTGATGTCACTTCCTGCAGTGACTAGAAATCCTTTAATTTCAATGGTGACAAAATGACATTTATTTAATTGGGAAAACAAGATCATTCACCACCATCTATATAGCAAATGCTTTTTTTGTTCAGCAAAAATTTATTGCTTCAAGGATACCTTTGTCATTTACAAATAAATAAAATATCTTTCAAAATTGTATGACATCCAAAAATAAATAAATAAATAAATAAAATGCTTTTAAGCAAGAGGATAAGGCAGCACTAAACTTAACATTAACTTTGACCTGGATAAACACAAAATAATTTTATTTATTAACACAATGAAAATATTGAAAAATTATTACAATATAAATATCTTAATAATTAAAAAAAATTCTGTTCTATTCTCTGTGTAGAAAACCTACACATCACTCCAACTGTAAATACAGACCTTTATTTACATCTAATTAATGCAAAAAGTAATATTTTAAATGTGAAGAAACACTGATTACTGTGAAACTCAAACCTGACTTGTATTTTATGGTAAGCAACATTTTCATACAATCTAAGATCTTTTATCAAAGGAAAACAAATCAAGTAATCATCTGAAAATCATAAAATAAGCAGTTGTGTATTTCAATTGCAATACAGGACTTTGAATAATTGAAGTGCACCATTACATTTGCCACTTGACAACTGTTCACTTAATTTTCAACTGACAAAAAAATATTAATAAACTGGAGCACTACAATAAAAACTGTTCACAATTTACCTATAAATCATAAATTCATGAATGAGTCCTCCCATCGGCTGAGTGTTATGAATAATTTTTTCTTATAGAAGAACATTCTTGTTGACCAACAATTTAGTCAAAAAGTCTTGTAATACTGTGGAATGTGATAACCAAACCTGACCTGTATTTCAAGGATACATTCATTTTACCAAAATATGTTAACTTTACTTCAAAAGAAACTTAAGGATGTTCGCTGGTTGTGTTTATGTATTTCTGTCAGCTTTTCAGACTTCTCTGGTTTTATCCATTTAAAAGCTTTATAACTTTTTGCCCGGTGACCCCCTAATATTTTTCCATCATTTCATTTTATACATCTTTTGGGGCATTCTTACAAAATTTTATTCAATTGGTGTTATTTTGTCACATTCATTATTGGACAAACATTACATATGTTAAGCCTATGAAAAATGCAGAGGAGTTCAGTTTCCCGCCATTTTTTGAAACACTTGTATCTTGAAAATTACCTCGGCAACCTATTTATTTTTCAGGCTTAGATAACTTATTGTTCAATTTTCTAACAAAAAATCATATTGAATTGAAATCCTTGTTATTTTTTTTCCTTAAGGCATAATCCAGAAACCAAAGTATGACAGATACACAAACAGGCCAAAAAGAGTAATCCCATATTGCCCTGCCTTATCAAGGCAGGCATACTGTGAAAGTACTTTTGTTCTTTAGGTTCCACTTTTCGTGGATTTCCTGGTTCGCTCAAACCATGAATTTAAATTCCCAACGAAATGCATTTTTTCCATGGAGGTTTAATGTATGGAATTTGAAACCACGAATTTAACTACCCACGAAATAGTGATATTTATGAAAACCATGAAAATTGATACCCACGAATAAAAGTACTTCCACAGTATATAAGTTCCTAAACTAACAAATACTTGTCTTATTAAGACAGACCATTAAAATTTTAACAAACAAACATGAAATTTTTTGCTAAAGATTTAATCCTAGTCATAAACAATAACAAAAATTTGTGAGATCTAAAACATGTTACCATGGTTACATTCAAATCAGACACACCACGATTATAACAACAAATCAGACACACTACAACCATCAACAATCAGCACACACCACAACCATCAACAATCAGTACACACAAGCTTACATATGATCCAATGCTTATATGGCAAGTAAAGTACCTAAAGGGTACCAGGTGAGATTATCCATTTGGAAAAACACATATATGCTATCACAAGACAAATAAATTCATTCATCATAAAATTACTATCAACATATCTATGGAATTCATTTAAAAGTATTATGCATAAATGTGTTTTGCTCTTCTAAGCTTTAGTTATTGGAAGTTAATTCTGGTAGCAGATCAATCATTTCCTGTTGCTATAGCTAGTAGATGACATATTAGCTGTTGTAACTAGATGTAGCTCCAGCTAGCAGACGACAGAACCATCCTCTGACAGACCGTATAATTTGACTAGGTAATGCACACGGTTGAAGCTTGGATACGACTTCTCCACAATGTATTATATAATCAGTGTAGATGTTAAGGAATATTAATAAGTTTCAACTGGTGAATTTCAATTCATTGTGAAAGTGCATATTGAGTTAATCATACAATATTAAGGTGATAATAATTTTGTATTTGAAAATTTCGCAACATGAAAAGCATTGTTCCATTGCTTTGTTTTACCATGTATTTGTAGAGACTTTGTCTCATGTGCATTTACTCCATATCCTTTCAATTTTTATATTAAGTCTCTGTGTTACATTGAAGAATGCATGATAAAAGGTTTCCTACCAGAATAAAACATCAAAGGATTATGTCTTAAAGTTTATATTTTTGCTCTTTTTTCATTTCACCAAAGTTTTAACACTGAACAAGACTTAAAACCAAATTGAAAGTCTTCTAACCCCTACTAATGTTTACTGGAAATGTGTCAATGAAGACGGTAAACTATTAATACCTATCAAAATAAGTAAAGGATACCACAAAAAATTATGGTACATTGTCCCAGTAATAAGAGTGTCAATTTTTACATGGTACATTGTCCCAGTAATAAGGGTGTCAATTCTTACATGGTACATTGTC
>MJUU01027757.1:254519-265662 GCA_002080025.1 Modiolus philippinarum
TTGTCGCAGCAACCAAATTTTGCCTGTATGCTGACATACTATCAAAATTGCATGCATATGCAAGGTTACCTGAACCAACAATGTACAGTTACTGAGCTATGAACTCCATGTACAGTGACTGAGATCTGAACTTGGACATAAACTTGAATGTAAGTCACTCAAGTGGAAAATATAGGTCAAAGTGACCTAATTTTGCCTGGATGCTGACCTACCATCAGAGATGCATGCACATGCAAGGTTAGATGATCCTACCATGTACAGTGACTGAGATCTGAACTCAGACGTAAACTTGAATGCAGGTCACTCAAGCAGAAAATATAGGTCAAAGTGACCTAATTTTGCCTGGATGCTGATCTACCATCAGAGATGCATGCATATGCACATTTAGATTATTGTACTATGTATAGTAACTGAGATATGAACTAAAATGTAAATTTGAATGCAAGGCACTCAAGTGGAAAATATATGTCAGAGAGACCTAATTTTCTTGGAGGCTGTGAGTTAACCAAAGATGCACCTGCATGCAAAGTTTGATGACCCTACACTGCATAGTTACTAAGATATATACCCAAATGCGGATGCGGACGCGGACGAAGACGTGGACGCCGACGAGGATGCCGGGGGTACTCGAATAGTCCCCCTCAACTTTGCTGAGGTGAACTAAAAATAACACTTCAACCAAAAAAAAAAACTTTTAGGAGGATGATGCAAACCAGTCCATTTCTTTCATCACTAAGTTGATGAAATTTGAGCAAACAATTTCTTAAGTGATCTGTGTTATTTATCATATAGGTGATGAGATAAACACACGTATTTTCACACTAATGAGGATGATACAAAAAACACGCATTTCTTTCATCACTTGGTTGATGAAATTTGTGCAACCAATTTCTCAACTCAAGCATGTGTTTCATCATAGAGGTAATGAATTAAACCTGTGTCCTTTCACTCTAACGAGGATGATGCAAAACATGTGTGTTTTTTTCATCACTTAGTTGATGAAATTTGCACAACTAATTTTGTCATAGATGAGTGTATTTCATCATACAAGTGATGAATTTAACGCATGTTTTCACTCCCAAGAGGATGATGCGAAACATGTGCATTTCTCTCATCATTTTGTTGATGAAATTTGTGCAACTTATTTCTTAACTAAAACATGTTTTTCATCATAGTCACTTTTATAGATCGCTGTAACTTCCATACCAGGCAAGTACAATAACCAATTTTACAATTTCTGTTTATCAATGAATTGCCCGATTGACCTGAGGTCAATCAGAGTGAATTACGTCACACAACATTGACACACAAAAATCTATATTGTTACGTCAAAATTTTCAGGGAAAATTCAACAATTGGAAATTTGTCTATTCAATATTTTTACCAATTCTCGGAAGGAAAATGTATNTCACACGTAGAAATCTGTACTGTTTCATTATCAATAGTAAGAACACTTTCATTGTAATAAGGCATAACTTTCTGATTTGTTCCAATGACCATGTATTTAGTTTTACTTGTGTTTATGAACATATTATTGTCACTACACCATTCTTCAACACAATCCTCCTTTCATTCTACTATCGCTGAATTAGGAGTTTCCGCCGTGACATCATAAGCTTGAACAAGAGTTGTCAGAAGACAACATAGCTCACCGGGGATTCAAGAAACCTCAATGCACAATAAATTCGAAAGTAATAGAAAGCTTTCTTTACAAGAAAGTCAAATATATCAAATATAAACACCCTATCATTAAACAACTTAATTCTAGAAGCAAAGTTAAAGTTTTTAAAAAATTGTCCTCAGGTCAAGGTCAAGGTCAAAATGTCCACAAATATGGTACCACAAGAAAGCTCTAACCATAAGGAAGTTACATACAAAATATAAACACCCTACCACTAAAGGCCTACCTTCTAGAGGCAAGGTTAAAGTTTTTTACAAATTGCCCTCAGGGGAAGGTCAAGGTCAAAATGTCTACAAGTATGGTACCAGAAGAAAGCTCTCATCATAAGGAAGTTACATACCAAATATGAACACCCTAAAACTAAAAGTCTACCTTCTAGAGGCAAGGTTAAAGTTTTTTTAAAAATTGTCCTCAGGGCAAGGTCAAGGCCAAAATGTCTACAAATTTGGTACCACTAGAAAGCACTCATCATAAGGAAGTTACATACCAAATATAAACACCCTACCGCTAAAAGCCTACCCTCTTTAGGCAAGGTTAAAGTCTTTTTTTAAAATTGCCCTCAGGGCAAGGTCAAAATGTCTACAAGTATGGTACCAGAAGAAAGCTCTCATCATAAGGAATTTACATACCAAATATAAACACCCTACCGCTAAAAGCCTACCTTCTAGAGGCATGGTTAAAGTTTTTTTGAAAATTGCCCATAGGGCAAGGTCAAGGTCAAAATGTCTACAAGTATGGTACCAGAAGAAAGCTCTCATCATAAGGAACTGACATACCAAATATGAACACCCTACCACTAAAAGCCTACCTTCTAGAGGCAAGGTTAAAGTTTTTTGAAAATTGCCCTAAGGGCAAGGTCAAGGTCAAAATGTCTACAAGTATAGTACCAGAAGAAAGCTCTCATCACAAGAAAGTCACATACCAAATATAAACATCCTAGCTATTCAGGTCTTAATTCCACAAGCCAGGTTAAAGTTTTGCTGACGCTGACGCCGGGGGTATGACAATAGCTCTCCGGACATTCGTTCCGGCGAGCTAAAATTTACCTTTGGGTGGCAAGAAATTGTAGTCACTGATTAGGGTCATTAAAATGTCATTTTCAATTAACTGGTGAAAATTTGTTATTTAAGATAAATGGATAATTCTTTTTGATTTCAATTATGGAACGTTTACACTTTTACAGGATGTAAAAATTTTTAGCTTTTTATTTTTAATATATATAAAATTAGCGTATATAGTAAACCATATAATTTTTTGAAACTTTCACATTTTTGAAAATCAAATGAAAAATTATTTCTCTACTTTTATTAAAAAGTAAATCGGTGGAAAAAATATGAATATCTTAATGTTTAACATGCATTTTACAGATCCAAAATCGTGCATGTAATAAAAAAGTTGTCAAAGGTTAAAAATCTATCCCAATGCTATATAGTGATAATTCTTCCACTTTGCCAACCAAAAATGCTAATTTGCATATGTAAATTACATTTTGTGACATCACTAATTGGATTCACGGAAACTCCTATTGCATGTTTCAAACTTCAATTTCAGACCTGTCGAGTTTTGAAAATTGCCTCCAGCTGTGAGATTTGCAAATATTGACAAAGATCAAAGGAATCTGCCCAACATTTTGATAAGCTTCCTGCGAGTTTCGAGTGAATCGTGTGACATTGTGACAGGTACAGATTTTCCTTTTTTCCATATACTATAACACTGTGGAACTTACTACCTACAGTTATCATACAGTCATCATCAGTCGACGCATTCAGAGATCAGCTTACAACAGCTGTTCTCTCCACACTTAACTAAATACTTCAGTCTCCTGTAAATAGTTTTAATCACTACCGTCTTGAATGTTACATATAGTTTTTTCTGTGCACTTATTTTTCTGTATATAATATGTAATTCTCTTTATCGATGTGATGTCACACCAGTGTAATGACCAATCAAATGTCAGCATTTAAATTTACCTGGACTGGTTCTGGGGTGAACATTCGGAAGTCTTCTAGATTTTGCCTTCTGTTTACCATTACAGCACAAAAAATTGGGGTCTGTTTATTTCATTTTGGAATGATTCAAATAAAAATGTGATTTTATTTTAGTGAATTTAAAGTGACCTGGAAACACATATTTTTATTTTGAAAATATATATGCAAGGAATTTTATTTTTGACTCGGGCTTTTACCATACACTAACTGAAGATTTCTCAATGTTTCACCCCAGGGAAAAATCAATAACCAGGATGTGCGATAAAGAGAATTACTAAATTTGATGTATATAGGCCATGCATGCACCAGTAATTAATCATCAAGTCAATGATGGAATACTGGAAAACTTGAAGAAGAAGAAGAAGGTCTGTATTTTATCCCATTGTTTTACCCAGAGCAAAAGGGATTATTCTATGGGATAAACAGAGGGGTCGATATGACTAAAATTGTTCATTCGAAATATAACCAGGCCAAGATAATTTTCTAAATTAGTAATCAATTTTGTTTCATATGAAAATATGTAAGTGTTGAAATTTTACTTACAATAACATACTACCCAGAAATTTGAACAGAAAGGGCGTCTAAATGGAAAATAAACATTCTTGCAGGAAATAAACTTGCGCATGATTAGGAGCAGTGTAAACCCCAGGCATATGATTTCGATCCCAATCTTCCATTGGATGATTTGGGAATATGCTACGTTCGATGATTTATTTACTTCAAAATATAAACGGATACAATATTGAAAAATTTATTTGATTACATAAATTCCTAAATTTCTCTCCCCAAAAATTATAAAATTAATAAAATAGTCGAATTCTAAAGACATATTTTCACCTAAAACTTTTGAGGTTCTTCGAACGTTTTAAAACTTATGTGTTACAGTAGTTCCTAAAAAAAGTAAACAACACTGACGGAAAAGAAATGGAAAAATTAAATGATGAAAATTTGCAAAAACACATGGACATCAATGGATTCATTGGTAAAATCTTCATGTCCAAACAATACAATACTAGTAATTCCAGTATTGTTGCATACAATACTGGTATAAAATTTTCTACCAGTATTGTACAATACTGGTAGTACTAGTATTGTGTTCATATTCTTCACTTTATCCCTTTACAGTTACTTGTTTCATTTTGAGTGTATGATTGGATTGAATGAAAGCTAAACTAAACAAGTTGCTTTCTTTTAAAAAAGAAATGCAATATGTGAGCTCAGCTATTGTACATCATACTTGTTTAAATTATGTGATTTGCTATAACAGTCAGGGGTCCCACTGTATAAAGTAAAAACTTTTCACCAGCTAAGGTTAATTATTTTTACACAAAGAAGTAAATAAAATCGGCATTAAATTTATTTACTTGTACAAGTAAATTTAGATAATATGCATAGGTTTTCTCCCTTCAATGTCTCATTATATGAATTTACATAGGATAATTAATAATTTTTTATGAAAGTTTCATTTCTGATCTTATCTTTTAAGTAAAAATTGATTAGGGGCACAATGTTTTTCTTGAGGCGCAAGCTAGCCAAAGATTAGTCCTTTGGGACTTTTAACAGCTGTTAATATTGAATTAAGTGGTCTACAACTTGCATCATTATCACATCAAGATTTATCACATGATGATGCTTGTAATTTGGTTTCAAGACAAGACAAGACAAGTTTATTACAACTTAAGCACAGTACGTGCTACAAGAGGTTTACAGAATATTAGACAACTTACATTACAATGCAACGACAGCTATAACAATGAATTAATATTAGTCATTTGAAAAAAAAATAAAAAAATAAAAATACATCATCCATTCTTGGTTTCACAGTAAATAAAAGAGAAATAATCATTCATGCATATAAAAAAAGATATTAAATTGTATGAAAATGCATTTCAATCACCCCTTGTTATTCCCGATACGCGATCATTTAAAAGGCTATTTGAACAAGGATTAAACAAAACATTGTTTATATAAAGTTTGTCTCTTACTAATTTTACCCTATTTCCTTCCAGTTTTGCTTGTTTGAAAATTGGATATAGTATTTTACTCCGCTTTTCAATGTCTAACGGGAATTGCTCATTCACACTATAGAATTTTCCTTTCAGGCGATATCCATTTTTCAAGACTAAATCCAAATCTTTTCTGTGAAGAAAATGTACTACTATTGGTTTAACTCCTGCTGGACCGGGTTTACCAAATCTATGTGCGTTTTCTATTTCCATTTGTTGATCGATACCCATTTCTTTGCATAAGAATATTCTAATGATGTCCTCACATGTTTGATTTTTATTATACGGGAGTCCCGAAAAAATGAGATTGTTTTTCATTGAATGACATCTGACTTCTGTTACATATTCATGTAGTTTCCTTATCTTTTCATTTTCTTCTTCTTTGTTATTTTTGCATTTTCGAAACTCTTCTTTATATCTGATGAATTATTGTTCGGTCTTTTCAATGGATCCTTGAACTTCTTGAGAAAAATGTTCTAATTTAATATTCTTTATATTCAGTTCTCTGATGGAAGATTCCATTACATTAATATTTTCTGTTAATTTCTGGAGAGCGGTTTTGGTTTCTATTAATTTAGTTTCAAATTTATCGTTGATATTCTTTGGATATTTGCCGATTTCTTTCTCTAAATGTAGCATTCTCTCATCTAAGCTCTTTACAACTGAAAGTATGTTTTTGGCAAACATTTTCACATTGAAATCATTATCGCAAAGATTTAAATTACATTTTAATAACAGCGTTTTAGTCTGTAACTGCGCCATTGGGGATATGAAGATGAGACGTCTTAGATACTGATTGTGACAACTTGGTAACGTTGTCTTCCCGATGACTTGATCTAAATTTTCCCGATTTTAATACATTTTTGCAAATATTACACTTACTATGACAAATATTCTCATGAATTAAATTAACGGAGGCGTTGTGTACTTTTCCGCTGTAGAATTTATCGGCTATACCTTCCTTTCCATGTTTTTTTTATCAGACCAAATATTTTTGACTGTCGTTACATCGTTGCTAACCGGAAGTTGCTAGGGTGAACAGTGTGCCTGTAATAGGGAAAGCCTGTTTTGGAGCAAATATACTGCATATTTCAAAGCTTACTTGTATAAGTATAAAGTTTTTACTTATAGAGGTAAACATAATTTTTACTGCTTCAGGTAAATAAAATTGACTTTAGTCAGTGAAATGATTTCACTTTATCCAGTTGGATCTCTGACTGTATAAGTTAAATGCTGTTTAATGCGTAATTCACAGATTCACCTAAACATAGAGGAATAAATATAACCTTCTATGTAAAAATATGTTACATATTTCGAATTACTGTATCTTAGATCTAGACCCGTTCCTTTCACTCATCTTAGTTTAGAGGACTTAAACAGTGCAAATAGTGAGTTCAGTACCTTTCATTTGCTGATTAGCGTTTCATTTGCCGTTGTTCTTGTTGTAATGTAGACAACCCGATGTCAAATAATGCCCTGATTGAAATTTGAGACTGGTGCGTGTAAAAACTAAAAAAATGTGGGTTTTACGTAGAGATTAATGAGAACTTATATGTTATTAATATTGTAGGTGCTGTTCACCTGTAGTGCTGTTTTAAATACTTGTCCCACTACAGAATCTGCACGCATAACACATTATCAGAAGTTTTTTTTCCAATGGATGATGGTCTAGACAAAAAAGCTCAATAAATTTAATTTAACTGGTTGTCACATTTAGATTTATTCACATGTTAAAATTTGTATTTGACCTTTTAACAATTTTTTCCTTTTTATGGATTTAGCAACCGTCATGAATTTTCATTGAGGTATAAATAATTGCGAATTGTTAAATAACTAACAGCTATTATGTTGTTCCATTGTAGTTTTACTGTGTGTAGATATATTGTTTCTTGTACATACAATAAAGCTGAATGAGAGCAATATCAAAATAATCGAACAATCAGACCAAGGAAAACCACCAGAAAATGGTTCTGACTTTGTACAGGAATAGTAATTTTCAATTTTCAATTTTAATAATACGATTATAATTTCTGTACAGTTGCTTGCCTATGGAAAGATAACAGTAAAACTCCACAATGACAGAAAAGTTCAATAAAACAATAACATGTACTCCATTAAATATTTCAACAGTGCATGAAGTTTAAACAAAAACACGAATATTTAACATGTTTAATATAACTGTTGGGAACTTATACTCCATATATTCTTTATGTTAACTAAGTGCAAAAGCAGCAACTCTATGCCATTATTCAGTAATTGTTTATCAACCTTGGCATGGCATCGACCTGAACCCAACTACCGGTAATGCAACATTTTTATTGTACATGTAACTTAACATGTGCAACTGCATTGGTTTCTTGTAATGACAGTTTGATTTTCAGAAGGGGGTACTTGGGCAATTTTGCCTGGAACATTTAATTATTTGCATGAAAAATCTAACAATTTTTTATTTTTACCAAACGTCACATTAAAATATTCATTTATATTTTCAATGGCACCATGATCAAATTACTTATATACAAAATTGTGAATTCCTAATCTACTATGATCTATTTTAACGAAACAAATATTGCACGTCATTTTGTTTGTTTGTAGTAACTATTTGTAATAAGATGCATAAACACCACTATAACAAATTCTAAGTACCCCATGCCATAAATGAAATGACCAGAGAACCTAATAAACTTTAAATGATAACCCATAAAACAGCAGATGACACACTAATTAATGATTAATTAAAGTTTTTATTCGTTTATGATGCCTGAATGTAATAATGAACATCTGCTGATCAACTGACATGAATATTTCAAAAATTAAACTTACATTAATTTTAATGACAAATATGTTTATATTTAATAAAATATTAAACTATTTATTTTATGAAAGTTTGTTGAAAAAATATAACTTTACGTTTGAAGTTGTTAATGTATATGTAATCAAGGATTTTAATATTTTATACACTATACAAATCCTTGATTTAATCAATGTTGTTGGTAGAATATTTGTGTATATGCACCCCTTGGGAATACTTTATCTTATGTATGAAATCTAGTTCTCGTTAAATCATGTTAAATCCCGTTTCTTTTATTCGGAACAACGGAACAACGGCATATATAGATTAGTTAAGAGCAAGGTGTTCTGAAAGACTAGAAGCTTCATAGATATAGTGTGAGCTCACTCTAAGGAGCTCACACAAACATTCCATGCACTGGTAGATGTCTCAGACTTAGAGACTTAAGACTTAATCATGTTAATTAGTCTATAAAAATTATCCCCTTCCATGGATTTTTTTTTCTGAGACACCTTAGTAGGTACTAGATTTTATTTAAGTGTATTTTTGTATGACTTTGAATCTTTAAAATTGTTTAATTTAGCATAAGTTCTTATGTCTTGTGACAGTTTGGTTGTCTCCCTTTTAATTTTTGTCTTCAACAAACTGATAATTTTCAGCAATACTGAGTTTTTATGTTAGCCCTAGCAGTTCTGTTATACCTCAAAACTTATTTCACAAATGAAAATAAGCATTAATAAGTGTTTAAAGCATTATTTGCCATAAAATTTTACAAAATGTTTTCTTTCTTACCAGTCAGGGGCACAATCAAAATCAGTTATTTTTTTATAACTTATTCTAGTTATATTTTTAGTGTCCAAATCATCTCCCTTGACAAAAATATTATCTCCCTTTAGGACAAAATTAGAAAATAACAGAAATAGGTTATATTTCATATTTTTTGTTTTAAATATACCACAAATCTTTAATATGCTTCTGAAGTTTCAATTTCAGACACAAGGCCACCTGTTATATAATATTTTGAATAGAATATCAGTACCAAATGGTCAGGGTAATTATTTCCTTTTCTTGAGGAAGTAATGACTTTTTAATTGATATTTAATGTCTCTAGGGTGCCTTACTTCAAAAGATTTGTGCAATAGGTTCCTGGTTATGCGCAAAGGAGGTCTAAGGAAAGGGGAATAATTACTTTATCATAAAAAAAAACAAGCCGTGTCAAAAAAATTATCAAGCAAAACACAAACACTTAAAATAAAAAATAACTGTATTTGGTTATTTTTTAAACAGGAAATTTTGAATATAACTTTATAGAATATACTATACTAAATGACTGTTTTCAGCAAAACTGAGGAAAACCTACTAAACAGTTAAACAACGTCGACAAAAAATCTCCGGTTTTCAGACCCAATATCCAGCTTAAAATTTTCAAATCTCCAGTTTTCAGGTGACAGGTTTATCACATGTATGAGTTTCATTCTTGAACAACTAGTGCAACTTGGGTCTGCCTTCCAAGAATGTCAGATTTTCATTGAAAAAAATAGTTACATATTGGTAGAAGTGTGCAATTTGCTGCTTGATCTCTGCTGAGTATGCCTGTAAAGAACAAAGACTCAGGTTTGCTTGGTATTAGAATAATATCAAAGAATGGCATACAGAGTTTGCAAAAACTATTTTTACACTGTCATTCCTGACAATTTTCAGACAGTGTTCTGCATTATGGACATTACAAAAAAAACTAAAATGCTGTCAGACATGGGACTGGCAATTGTGCTATAACAGTCAGCCCTACAACATTTTTGCTAGTCAGGACTGACAGATTTCGTGAACTCTAGGCATATTACATGTCTTCATGTAAATTAGATTAAAGGTTTGCTCACTTTGAGCACAACTGAAGGTCCTTTACCAAGATTGCTCATTTCATTCAGACTGGACAAAAAACATGGCCACCAGAACGGAACTTAGGTTTAACCTTGGACCTATGTGGAAAAATCATATTTTCATCTTCTCCTCTGAAACCACTGAAGCAAATTCAATCAAACTTTACAGGAATGATATGAAAAAGAAAGGAAATGGGGTAAATGGTAAGGAGTAAACATTCTATCTCCAGGTTAAAACGACCCAAAACAAAGCATCTAGGGGTCCCCGTAAAGTCTTCAACACAGTGAGGAACCTCACATTTAATTAGCAAGCCCTAAATGGCCCCAAAAAGTAAAAAAGTGAATAAAACAATGGAAACAAACCACATCCAATAACCTAAATATTAGGAAACTGGATTTTAGAAGAAGACAAAGACAAGCCAATGACCAACACAATCCTGACTTTTGACAGGCGCAAATATTGCAGTGGGGTTAAACTCGTTTTCTTGGATCCAAACCCTACCCCTATGTGTGGTGAATGGTTAAAAAATAAAAACAAAACGACTCACAGTAAAAATCAAACTAGAAAAAAGTCCAATTTATCAAGACGAGTACCTTAACAATGAAGTAAATAAAACATGAAGACAATACACATGGGTACTGTCCTGACAAATGCTCGCAGTTACTGAAAGCTAGCTAAGGACATAATTTCCATTGACTATGATATCAAGCCTTCTTACATATGAAACTTCAACTGAAATACTTCTAAATAGATTTGGTATAACAACATCATCAATTATGAAAGAAGAACATGATATTGT